>JAOUQU010078308.1:0-12534 GCA_028566735.1 Ammoglanis amapaensis
TTTCCGATCAACCTAGTGCATGTTTTTGGACTGTGGGAGGAAACCGGAGTACCCGCAGGAAACCCACGCTGACACGGTGAGAACATGCAAACTCCGCACAGAAAGTCCCCAGCCCGACCCGGGGGATCGAACCCGGGACTTCTTGCTGTGTGGCGACAGTGCTGCCCGCGTACAACTGTAAGTAGCGTTAATGAAAAGGTTCATTAGTAGAGGATAAACCAAAGCAAATGAACACATGACTAATAATTGTGTAAACAAAAACTGGTGGATATTTTGGCAATTTGGATATTTCACCCCTATAGTGTAGGAAAGTGTACACCAAAACATAAGTGCATAATCTGCACTATGCACTAACTTATAGTACGTATGCACGTAACTCACTTACATAAGTGCACAGTTTAGGATGCACCCTTGTGTCGGTTCTACTTATCCACCCAAACTAGGGAGTCGTCGTTCTGTGAGTGTGAATGAAATGCTTTATTAACGTGGTTTCTTCTTCTCATCTGTCGGTATAGAGGAGCTTAAAAAGTGCATCGCTGGCAAACATAGGGAGCTTTTACACACCAAGGAATCATTCCTCAACATTTAAATCAATCTGTACAGTGAAACACACACTTGCATACACTAGGGGGCAGCAGTGAGTACATGTGTCCATCCATTCTTTCTATCTATCTGTCTACCTATCTGTCTGTCTGTCTGTCTGTCTGTCTGTCTATCTATATCTATCTATCTTGTCTGTCTGTCTGTCTATCTATCTATCTTATGTGTCTGTCTGTATATCTATCTATCTATCTATCTGTCTGTCTGTCTGTCTGTCTGTCTGTCTGTATATCTGTCTAATTAATAATTTTATGATAAAAATAAATAATAGAATTGTCAATTATTATTATTGATTGTTTTACATTTCCACACATTGATTTCTTCTTCTTCTTGTTATTATTATCATATTATAACTCTTAGGAATACAATGTCAATTAACAACAACAACAACAACATAATTAATAAGTAATTTATTTTTCACTTTTTTAACCAGACTAGGTTTTTTTATGATTAGGAATGTAACAAACCCCACTCATGTGCAGCTGTAGGATCACAGCCATGATACAGAGATGTACTACAACATCCTCTCTGGTGTATCAAAACTGGAGAATCTATTTATGCTCTTCCTGTGAAGAGTTACAGATTTACCAGCATATCTTTCATTCTCCTCTGCTCCAGACTGAATCCATGCACAGATGAATGTAATACAGTGGAGTGGAGACGGGTGGAGAAGCTCTGAGACAATATCATAGTCAGATGTGGGTGACTGATTGAGGTTCAAGTTTGATAGCAGGACTGGAATGATCAGGGTGTAACATTTATTAGGCTTTAATATTAAGCATGTGGATTTGTATTACCTTTTTAAATAATGGTTCGTTTAGGTATATATTTGTTTACTTTACAGGATCGGTGGACTCTGGATTCGTGAACACTCTTAAAGAAACTCCTGGAACATATCCTTTTATCTCTGCTCTGTAGTGGCAGACCAACCAGCTTTAGGGGGTCTCTATACATAACGGATTTGGTTTGATTAAACCGACACCCTGGTCTGATTGATCTGTCAGTATGATTTGATTTGATTCCTTGCACAGTGTGGTAATCTGGAGTTTGATCCATCTGTAAACAATTTAGGGTGACCGTTGGGTGATTTTGGGAACACAATAAATACTCAAGAGGTCGTGTAGGATGTAGGATCAAGAACCTCTTAAACAAAAGATGAACAACCATCAAATATTCACTCCACCGAAAAGAAATCTCAGTTTAGGTTGAGTAATATGAGGCAGCCGTGGCTTGGAAGTTAAAGAACAGGGGATGTTTCCTGTTCTCGGAAGGTTGCCAGTTCGATCCGGAGAGTTTGCGATTGAGGGGTTCAAGAGCAAGGCAGTGAACCTCTAACTCCGAGGTCACCAACGTGACCAAATCGCCCGAAAGGACCTCATGAGTTGCCCGTGTTCCTGTTTTAAAAATAGCTCATTATAGTGACACTTACCAGTGAGCAGCATTGATTTTTTTTGTCGCTATTCTTTTTTAAATCACACTTGCATTGATGTAAATTAAAACATTACAATATAAAATAAATAATAAATTATTAATAATATCATGTAATTGAAGGTTATAAATTTATGATTTTACAAGTGTGTATCAAACTGGTCGCCCTTCACATTAGTTGGTACCCAAAAAGTAGCTCCCAGTTTCAAAAAGGTTGGTGACCCCTGATTTAGAGACAGAACCAAGATGTTTAGAATCTCAGTGCTGGTGTGGTAGCGGACTTTACCTGGAATCGTTTCAGCCGCACAGATCAGTGTCTTGCGAAGCACTCGGGCGCATCAACAGGATGCCGGACAGCGTGGAGGAACATTCGTGAGTGAACCAATGTCATGTTTGCGTTCGTCTTCTCTTCTCATGACCGACCGGCTCGTCCCTCAGCAACTGCTCAATTAGCCCCCCGCTCGTGGCATGATAGAAACACTCGATCGTCTGCCCTGCCGCTCGCCGTGGTCCAGGCTGGCGTCCAAACCTACCAGCAGGTGCTCCGGTGAACCGACGGGACGGGACGCGACCGAGATTAAACATTCTACTAACACATCAGGACCGAAATGCTCGAAGTAATTGCGAGAGCGATTCGATACGACCAGGGAAGACTGGGTCGTGAAATTAAAAGGGACTTTCGCCATGGGTCGAGGGGGTCACCCGCCGAGCCGAGCAGGGTGGCATTCGTGGACAGATGTTCTATTACAGACAGTGGGTCTGTGCCAGGTGTTTGTGCTAGGTCACTCACAGGCTCCCTGTCCTTGTACGAGTGTGTACAGATGCTCCGCATGTTGCTTCACTTATTATCTTCACCATCATGCTTCAGGATTCAGATCTACACTGTTCGGTCATAATATGTCCAGTAAATATCTGATCAGCACCTCATCATCACCCCGGTTGTATTTGAGATACTGGGTACATGATGCACATTGTTCCACGTTTTAAACAAACACATCATGGACTTGAATACGAGTGATACAAGTGCAATAAACATAACACTGATTTTGTTTGCAGTTGTTTGGTGGAATAAATAAGGAAAATAAAGTATTTTTATAGTTTTGTCAACAAAAGTGGGGACCAACCCAGTATGACGACATTATGACATTATATTATATCACAATCTTACACATTTATGACAGTTATGATGTCATAATGTTAATATTATGATGTCATATGTCATAATGTTTTGCCTGATCTTTGCCACTCTTACTGAAGGCTTGTTTGTGTAAATATACATTTTATGGTTATTGTTATAATGTAAAGATTTAGCAAGAATCGATATGAATCAATTCACCTGGATAATTCTTTTGATTCTTTTAAGATCAATTAATAATCACTCGAAACAGCAGAGGGCACTGGAGCTTTTTTATTTATTTATTTTTTACACAAACCATGAATCAAGCAATTACTTGTGATATTTACAGATAATCACAAATACGATGTGTTTCCTTATTTTTCTAACAAGCAAACATTAATAACGCATCATTTTATGTCGTTAAAAAAAAGATGAGATACGTGGGTAGAGAAAATCGTTAGATTCTTAAAATAATAAAATACATCTTCATACTGTGTTGTTACGCACCGCATTTAACAATCTGTGCAGCGAAACACACAAACACACTAGAGGGCAGCGGTGAGCACACTTGTCTGGATCGATAATAACACTCAGGAAACAATTCGGGGTTCCGCTGCCTTATTTACAAGGGCACTTCAGTCCTGACCTGTTTGACTCTCGAACCCACAAACTTCCGATTATAATCCTGGTACTTTAACCACCAGGCGGCGGCTGTTCTGTTTATCGTACGCATGATTCATCGTCCTGGGTAGACCAGGTTAGATTTACCCTCGTGGGACAATAATGGAAATAAATCAATACATTTCTGTGATTTCTTTTTGTCACCTGGTGCTCAGGGTTCGAGTATTTCTGAAGCCACTGTGTGTATAAAGAAATTGGCTCTCGTGACTCCACACCCATTGCGCGTGGAGAAACGCAGCACGCAGCACGTGGCTTTACGCTAAATGAAATTTACATATTCAGCCAGGAGAAAAGACCGGACCATCGCTCAGAGCTGTATTCATAATTCATCCTTTATTCTGAGTCCTGTACAAACACTGCTGCAATAAAACTGCAACGTCTGCAGTTTTACACGCACACACACACACACACGAAACCGCTATTCAATCAACACCCAACCACAAAGGTAGCCGTTCTGTTTTTGTATTTAAAATTTCACATACATCAGATGTCCAGGAGTCACTTGATCTTACTTCTTAGACAAAATAGACAGGATCGGTTGTATAAATAGGGATGCAACTATACAATATTGTTACTGCAATACGATTCGTGATACCACATACACAGTACACTTAATGTGTTGTTTGGTTTTTCTTAAAATTAAGTGTTGATTATTTATTATTGATAAAAAATAAATGTACGGTCGAATTTAAATGCAATCGGTGATAACTGGCTTGCAAGGCAGCTTACAGGGGCGCAGGGTGTCTAGTACGATTGAATGAGGCGTCTGTCTTCATACTTCATAGGCTGTATGATGCATGTTTTTGTGTGTTGGAGTGTAAGAAAAGCCTATCCAGGGATGTATAAGAATTAGGAGATTTAGTAATTGCTCCTCTCTGCACTATGTCACCTTCTTAATTAAGGAATCATTAACATGTTAGGGCTCCCGGGCTTATTGGAAGTGGAGTCGTGTCCATATCTTTTCGTTATCTGCAGGACTCACAGTCAGGTCTAATTAAGATACTGCTGCAGGATCAAGGTCATTCTGCATTTATTATTTCACAATCGGGGGTCCCAAGATGAATATGGAGGAAGTAAATGAACCCCAGGAGCGATCATGTTGGGAGTTGGTTTATGTGGACTGATTAGTCCTAATCTGTCAGGGTTCAGTCGTTTCAGCTCATGAAGTTGTGTGCAAGTTAAATGATAGCAGGATGCGCATAAAGCTGTGCGGTAAGTCTTCATTTTTTATGACAAAATAAAAGTCCCGGTTTCAGGGACGTAAGATTAATTTGTCACTTTACATTAAAAAATCCAGTTAAAGAGCAGCGGGTTAAAATTCACCCCATACTGGTTTAATTATTACTTGTTAACTAACTCCTAACCAGTATTTGGGGGTATTTTTATTCACTGGATGACCAGCTGGTCTTGAACTAAATATTTAGCAATTAATAAAGCAATTAGAATAGAATTATAAGATTTGCACTATTATTATGATCGCATCATTTTCTACTTTATTTTGTATCTGTATGTCTTTAGTATAGATTTATTCTTATTAAGTGTTCTTACATTTTATTTTCTTATTTGTCATGATGCTGCTGAAAGTTTTACTGAAGTCCAGCTGCTTTATCTAGTAATAATAATAATAATAATAATAATAATAATAATAATAATAATAATATTAATAACACTGGTCTAAAGTTAGTTAACAAAGTTATAACCAACCAAGGGTGAGTTTAGACCAACTAGTTTTTAGCTGGATTTTTTTTACCAGCACTTTGAAGTTGCATGGAATGGGGTTTGATAAAAATGGGACGCTATTATGGCATTAGTGACATTAGTGTTTTAGGACACACACACACACACACACACACACACACACACACATCTGCGGGCAGGACTGGCAGGACGGCTCACGTAGCCTCACTTCCTCTAGCACGCACCGTAATAGGATCGAGTGGTTCTGCCAGACTGGATCACTGGTCACTTCAGTAGACTCTTCATGGAAGGGATTTATTTGGACTCTTAAATGAGGGATTAACCAAAAGCCTTCAGGACTCGGAGCATGACAGAGAGAGTCAAAGCGAGTCACAGAATCTCCAGCAGGAGGCATTTTAATCTTTTTCTACAGTTACTTTTTGCAACTACAGTCGATCAAAAACTTTTACTTGGAAGATTTTTTCTTTTTTCTTTTCTAGTCTGTGTTTTAATTCCATCCATCCATGATGTAGTTTTACCACCAGTTAATACTCTACTGGCTGAATACACTAAACACCTGAACAGGTCGCCAGTCTGACGCAGTGACAACTTGATAGTATTGGGGCTTGAACATGTGACCATCCGATATCTAGTCTAGTAACTTAACCCGTTAAGCCAATCAGATAGTTCATTCCATTCATCCATCAATCACTGATCTCGTTTAACCAGCGCTTAAACCTATTTACACCCTAAGGGTGAATACACTGAGCACCTGAACAGGTCTCCAGCCTGTTGCAAAGTGCAGAGAGACACAACAAAATTTTATGTATCTCCATTTAATCTGCCTGCATGTATCTGGACTGTAGGAGGAAGTCGGAGTACCCAGAGGAAAGCCCATGCAACCTGCGCAAACACAATAACAATCGTTTTTATTGTTAATATTATGTCAAACGTTTCTTCGTGGACCAAACAAGCTTTTGGAAGGTGGTTAGAAACCGGAACACCCAGGCGGAAACTTGCACGCTAAAACACAGATAAAGATACGGGATACGGACGATAAAATATCTGGAACCCGAGTGACTGGAACTGCAAGGCCTGGTACACAACCCATCACTGGCAGGAGTGTGTTTGACTAAACAAATGATATTTTATTTAAATATTAATGTCAATGCGTCAATATATTCTATAAAGCACACAGAGCACAAAGGGCGTTTAAACAGGTTATTGGAAAGTACATTTCATAGTCCCGGCTTATAAATGACCCAGCGGCTGACTATATATCATCGACACCATCCATATTTAGACTATTTGGTTCTAAATGAGTTTTGGATGGTAAAATGAAGTCCCTCCCTCCCTCCCTCCTCCAGCTGTGGCTGAGATTAGCATTTCGTGGAGAGATTGCGTTTGGTGAGTGCAGGAATTCCCTGGTGGAAATGCACAGATTAAAGCTGCTTTATGAACATCCCACTGAAAATAGTCAATAAAATGCGACGTGATTTAAGGACGACAGGCTCTGTTGGCACTCTGATCCCACTTATGCACAGGGTTCGGTTTTATAGACGTACACACACACACACACACACTTAAACCATGCTGCACAGACACATGACACGTCGCCACCAGTATATGTGTGGGACGATTATGCACCCACGATGCACAGCTGGGACCCTGTAAGAAAACAGATTTCATCCTGATGGCATCGAGCTGATCTTGTAGGTTTAACACTTGTTAGTCCGATAACACCCCTACCCCCCCCCCCCCCTCCGCGCTTTACTCGTTACCACTCATACCCGTTACCCTCGGGTGCACTCCGGACCGCTCCTGATCCCCCCCCAAAAAAAGTTTTCCGGCTGTGTTTTTACTGTTTCTCCAAACCCCAGAGTGTTCTGTGTGGGGAAGTGTGTGTATCTACGGGACGATTTCACATCTGTAATCAACCTTGTGCATGCTTTGGAAACCGGAGTACCCGGAGTAAACCCACACGGACACGGGAATCGAACCCGGAACTTGCTGTGAGGCGACAGTGCTTGAAGATCAATGAAAAACAACAACAATCAACGTTCCAATTCACGCCAAACGTGTTGGATAGAGTTGTGATCTGGATGATGTAGGATTTCTGTCTACTGGAAGTAATATGCATGAAGTGTGAATGTTTTTATTTATTTATTTATTCTTGTTTCATATAAATGATCTACAGTAAAAAAAAAACAGATCATTTCATGCCATTATAGGCTGGAACGGTTCCTTTTCTACCCATGCGGTGGTCTGTACATTTTTCACTAAAATGACATCATAATGACATTTCTGGCCTGGTTGCGTTTGGAGTAATGTGACTGAGCGATTCGTCGAGGGGGGGAGCTCGACGAGGTCCTTGATGACCTGAGAGGGTCAGAACTCTGATTAAATCCCAGCTGGATGTATATAGCGCCGTGCGTCCTGGCGTGTGCATAATATTTCTGTTGTATAACAATATATAAGTAGAGAAAAAGAATGTGCACAAATAATCCTGTTTACCTTTAAAAACGACTGTATTTGTGATTAACCATCCATTCATTGTCTAGTTAGTGAACACAGCTTACACTAAACACCTGACCACTCTGTTCCAGGGGACACACACACACACACACACACACATATGAATAGTTAACCTGATGCAGTGTCGTTAGACTATAAGAGGAAATGGAAACACTCATATTAGATTAAATGCGGATAAATGGTTCACCTGTGTGTCAAAGTACAACGATGGAATTCTAAATTCTCAAATATTTCAAGCATGATGGCAGTAAACCAGTCCAGCGTTCCCATTCTCAGCTGATCGCATCTCCATTTTTATGGTGGTTAACGATCTGTTAGGACTCTCTAATGAGATGCCTCTCGATTTAAAGGGCCGAGAGAGTTGATGGTAACCGTGGTGTGCAGAAAGCTGTTGTCCAGCGGTCACCGATAGAGATCAATGCAGTCAATAGAGTTATTAATAAAAGTCCGGTGCTGCCAAAGAGGCGAGTAAAAAAAAAACAGGACATTAAGCCAGATTGATCCGAAGGGAAAATGGACTTTATAATGCACTTCAGCGGCATCATTTTACAAGCAGCCCTGGAGTCTCACTTAAGTACAGCAGGAGGACAAAGAGACGCTCGACACCTACACACACACACACACACACACACAAATAATAGCACGTCAATATCCTACAGACACAAAGTAAGAAGGTCCCGACTGGAGCGGTCCTGGTGCGATCCTGGTGTGATCCTAGTGCTTTCGGTGCGGTTTGCATGTTCTCTCCATGACCTACGTTGATGTGAATTGGAGTGGGAGCAACAAAATTGTCCATGATTGTGTTCGATTGTGTGCTTTTTTACATCCATGACAGATACACAATATCTTTTTTTGGCCACACGAATCTTAATAAACAAACAAACACACAAACATAATGATCTGAATGCTTGTTTCAGCTTGACCTTGACTTAGATTTCAGGTCAGTGACTGCAGTGATGGATGAAAGATAATAATAAGAATAATAACAACACTAATTATTATTATTATTATTATTAGTAGTAGTAGTAGTAGTAGTATTATGTGGAGTTTGCATGTTCCCCCATGTCTATGTGATGTCACAGTTCAAAGACACGCAACCAAACTAACTGGAGATACTAAATCTGTGTCTGTCTGTCTGTCTCTGTTTGTCTGTACTCTGCAACCTGTTTAGGTATTTAGTGTATTCGTTTAGTGTGTGTCCCACTATGACCCTAAATAGCATTAAGTAAAATCAAGATGGCATAAAATGGCATAAAACTAGACAATAGATGGATGAGTAATAATAATAATAATAATAATAATAATAATAATAATAATAATATTAATAACACGTGATTTTAGTTAGTCACATTGTTTTAATTTTAAAGTACTTTATTAATTTATTTATTATTAAAACAGGTCTATTTATTGTTTATTTACTGTGATTCTGAATGTCTGGTCTTCCATGTGATACTATAATATTCTTATCTTAAGAATTACTCTCTTGTGTTCTACGTGTCGATCATCTAATCAAACGTTTGCTTTTCTCTCTTTGTTCTTTTTCCTCGTCCGCTCACTTCGACCTGCCGTCGCCACATCAAGGTAAGTCGGCGTTTTTGGAAATCCAGGATTTCCCGTCATCAGCTCGTGCTCGTTGTTGTTAAGTTGTTCGCCGCTCATCACCGTGATGAGTCCCTGCGCTTTTATCCGTCGGTCTAATTCATCCGTCCGGTGCTGAGGGGTCACGTCTTCCCATCCTTTGCATTTCCAATCAGGTGTTCAGGATGGATCCGTTGGGTTAAATGAGCAGTTTCAGATGCAGGCCAGGACCTGGACCAGTAATGAGAACATAATGACATTTCTGGCCTGGTTGTGTTTGGAGTAATGTGGCTGAGCGATTCATTGTGATGGGGGTGGGAGTGGAGGGGGGTGGGGGTAGGTTTGATGACCTGATAGGGTCAGAACTCTGATTAAACCCCAGCTGGGTGTATATATGGGCGTGTGTCCTGGTGTGTGCATGATATTTAGGTTGTATTAGTGTAAAAGGTGAATGCGCTGGTGTGTAGAATCCGTCACCTACCTACTTATTTACCTACACCCATCACGCTTTACATTATGCCGATTTCGAGTCCGGGTTCAATCCGGAGTGGCTTTCTGTGTAGAATTAGCACGTTCACACTGCTGTGTGGGTAGCGCGGGTTTGCTCCAGGTACTCCGGTTTCTTCTCACAGTCCAAAAACATGCATGTAATGCAAATTTAAAGAGACAGAATTGGCGCCCTGGTCGCAGTTAGGAGTTTGGTACATCACATTCGAAGACACTTCAGTCATGACCTGTTGACTTTCAAAATCGAACCAACAATCTTTCGATCACAATCCACAGATGCACCCCTGAACAGTGTAGATTTTATATTCATTTTTTACATATTTTCATTTAGGGTGTCTTCTATGCCTTGTACATCACTGCCACTCGCAACCGTGAGCACACAAACACACACACACACACACACACACACACACACAAAAGCACCGACCTCATTTTTACCTAAATTGTTATAAATTTGTCGCAGATTACTGACCTTGTGTACCCACGCAACGGCTCGTGTTTTATTAGTATCCGTCGCCTTGTAAATTCTTCTGTGACGCTTCACGAATCGAAAGCATCAATTACGACGCCCGTCCTGGCACGCCAATAAATCTAAGTGGCTGGATGACACACGCGGCCCGGCTCCGACGCCCCTGCCGGATCGGCTTCTGATGCACTGAAGCGAAATCAGTTTCACTTTCACTGAGAAAACTTGACATTCGTCATCGCACTCAGTATGCAAATGCGGTGGTGAAGAACGGTCCGTGCCACATCGTTTTTCTTTCCTCGTTCTTCGGCTAGCGTACGCCGTTCGTGTTTATCCAGTTTCCAGATGAATGTGCACGGCTCGGGAATCATTTTTTGCTGAGCGATGTTCTGTGGCGCTCTAATGTGACGGTAAGAAATGTGTTACCTGTTTTAAGTATCAGCGAGCGATTCTTACCAGCTTTTAATTTTAATCCATACTAAGCTACAGCCGGGATTTGCCGTTTCCCTCTGCGGCCTTACCAAACGATCCCGCGTGTATCTTTTCGTGTCCTGTTCCTACGCCGGACCAAGTATAAAACGCACACGTACACACAACGACACTCTGAAGCATGATAAATGGAGGTAGAAAGAGGTCGGCATTGTTTTAACTAGCACCAAGCTCATAATGACTTGTACAGGGACCCGGAGAGAACCCCCGAATGGCATTAGTGAAGAGGTCCAGGCCCGGTCACTAGATCACGTTCTATCTGAGCCTCTAGGGTTTTTGATCTCTCCCAATTATGAAAAATGGGCTAGTACTGGCTTGCGGGTTTTTGGGTCAGGACCCCGCTAGCCTTCAAATTCATGTTCACGAACACACCAGGGAGTGAACAGAGAGCAACACGATTTGTTTCACCGGGACAAATGAACCCGCTACTGTCCAGGAGTCTCTACATTCCAAAGATACACACACTATTAAAAAGCAGAATATAAACAGGATTGGGACTTGAGGATTCGGAGTTGGAGAATCTTGTAGGACCGGGATTTAAAGCAAGCATCCTAGTTATCCAGGCTTGGGATAGGCACTATGATTAGCGCAACTGAGTGACGAGGGTGCGACTGAGCCGACTGGCAACGCCGAGATTCTTGAAAACATCCAATTTACCTAAGTCCTTATAATTAATATTGTTATTTTTGTTATTATCGTTATTATAATGAGTTATTAGTTGCATATTGTTATATGTTGAATTGGCAATAGTGTTGTTATTATTAGTGTTGTTATTAATGTTACTATTATGATTATGATTATTTTTATTATTGGTTTTATTAGTAGTATTGATAGTATTATAGCTTTTATTAGTTTTGGTTATTAGTGATAATATTATTGATAGTATTGTATTATTATTGTATTATTATTGGTTATCTGGTTTAATGCTTCCAGGGTCACGGTGGGACACACACCGAGCGAATACACCAAACACCTGAACAGGTTGACAGACTGTTGTAGGGTACAGAGACAAACACACATTTTCAAATATTTTGCCTGCATGTCTTTGGACTGTCAGAGGAGACCGGAGTACCCAGAGGAAACCTACGCAGATACAAGGAGAACATGCAAACATCACACTGATATTATTATTATTATTATAGGTATTTATAATTAGCAGAATATCAACCAATCAGAACGGGGTGTGATAGTAAGTGCACCATGGAGACGGGGTCGGGCAGTCGGGCAGTCGTTAAATAAACCATCGTATGAACCCTTAAGCTGTCTGTCTTATTAAATCTATTAAATATTTATAAAAGCTGAAAATATTTGAATACTCACCTGGTTTAGGAACACACACACACACACACACACACACACACACACACACACACACACACACACACAACATGACTGAGCAATTACATTCGAATTAAGGAAGAAATTGTGTCTCGCGCCGTCACCCACCTCCCCCCCC
>JAOUQU010078417.1:0-16355 GCA_028566735.1 Ammoglanis amapaensis
CACACACACACACACACACACACACACACACACACACACACACACACACACACACACACACACACACACACGTGTGTAACAGTGTACCTGCCATCTAAAGAGCGTCATGTCTCAGGTCAGTGTACACTTGCAAAAATGACACCCATCTGCAGGACACTGTCGACCAAAACATCTAGATTCCATCCGAGGAAGACACAAGTAACCATCATATTCAATAAACATAACACAGAATTCCACACAACAGTTAAACAAAGTGCTAGTGTGATGGATTGTGTTTGCTTTGCAGTGTGCAAAACCTGTATGTAATCCCAAATAATACAATGTGTGTCCAATCAAGTTCATATAGGTTTCCACAACACGGTATAGATTCAAATTTACCTTCTCAAACATACCTGATTTGAATCACATCAGATTCATTGACAGAAGTTGGAATTACATTTAAGGAAAACGTTCTTTACAAAGCGAGAAATGTAAACAATGAAGCTCCACCAGCTAGCACAACGCAATAGCATGCAGACTCGAATCTGACTTAATGAATCGATTCTTTGATTCTTATTGTGCAAAATTAAAAAAATTATTAATAATTAATAACAATAAGCAGCAGCGAGTGCTAATTAAGTTACAAAAACAACATAACGTATGTTGTAAAAAAACAATTAGCATCTTACGAACTATTATTCGAACTAAATTATGTATAAGTACCATTTTAAAACGTTGTTGCCAACCCGAAGTGACATAAATATTGAAGAGAAACTATAAGCTATTAATAGTGTTATAAGTAAGTAACAACAATATTAATATATTTTAACTACCCTATCACTGGAATAGTTTTAACTATTGCAACTGAAAGAATTGTTTTTGGAGTCGACTCTCAAACCGATTGAATCGTACAGCCCCCATAATGCTTTGTTGATCGCGTCAGCACCGGCAGTGAACGAACATTTCCTCACGTCTCTTTCTCCTTCGTACAAATTCTACGACGACAGTAATTAAGGGAATAAACACTTTATATAGGTAGGTCTAACTTCATTATTATTTACTGTTAGCGTGGTTTAAACAGACGTCCACAGTTAAATTGTACGTGGGCATTTTAACACGAGCGAACGTTTATATTCGCAGCTTCAGGTTACCCTCATGTTTCTGCCATGTGAGAAAATAATCATTGTTAAAATTTCACTTTTCAGTTCAGTAACTAAAATGGTCCATTTTCCAAACAGCATTAAAGTTTTATGAGTGCAGCATACAAATGGTGAACTAGTCGTGTTTCGCACGTTGTTTATATAATAAAAGCTTAAAAGCTAACACACACTGACAGAAACTAAACCATTATATTTATATATTTATACCTGTATACATGTTTATGTATAATTATTCAATTCAACAAACTTTTAGTCTTCACAATCACTGACCACCAATTTAAACAATTTATCTAATCCTCATTTAAGTCTTAACATTAAGTATTTATATCAATTAACCAAATTTAATAATACTTTTAATAAATCATAATCTTAACCTTTTTATTTATTATGTACCAAATGGTTTAATAATATAAGTTTCAGAATATCCAGCAGTTCATTTTAATAAAAACACAAATCGATAAATAAATATATTTTAGTGTATAATATATATTAATGTGTTTGTACATTATTTTAAATATAGTTAAATACACATATGTTGAAAACATATCTAGAGAAATGTCTCTTACATAATTGCAAGGTCTGTGTGAACTTTGGCACGTTTTCTTTACAGCTGCACTGATTAAAAGTTGCGGACTTTGTTTATTGTTTCTTTTACTGTTTTACTTCAAAGGTTTCTATGAATTACTCATTTCTCCACTGGCCAAATCAACTTGAGTGTCATTTACTATGTAGTATTAAGTGTTATTGTTTGTAAGCTATTGTCTGTCCAGTCTAGTTAGAAAAAAAATAATGCATCACAATAAAGCAATATTTCATAAAACCAATGTAATGTTTTTTCTTCTGTAAGCCTTTGCAATGTTTTATGATCCAAAATCAACTTCTATTCTGGGCAAGCAATTATAATGTTGAAAGTCATTGCAAGGATAAAAGGTTTCATCCCAAAAAGCAGTTCACAGCCTATTCCCCCATAAGAACTGGCTTTTGAGCTGACACACTGCTATGAGTTTATAGCTGTAATTCCTAAAACATTTATCTGACCTTTATTTGGAAGCTCTCTGGATGTTTAAAAAGCTACCATCCAATCCACCAAGCGTCTTTGTGCACCGATGGAGGATCTGCAAGAGTCCGGTTTTAGTGGTTCCAGTTCCATGAGCATTGCTTCCGAACTGCGTAAGTACTTTATTATTTACTTTATTCTGTACATTTTTACTTATTTGTTTACT
Source organism: Ammoglanis amapaensis (assembly GCA_028566735.1). NCBI lineage: Eukaryota > Metazoa > Chordata > Actinopteri > Siluriformes > Trichomycteridae > Ammoglanis > Ammoglanis amapaensis. Next base: position 2,363 of record JAOUQU010078417.1, read on the forward strand.
TTAATGCTAATTCACAGCTCTGAAATAAGACTTAATTGGATGGAAATGCTTTAATATTGGCAGTCCATAATCATTAAACGTACTTTTTGGTGGATTGTTTGAGGTCAAATTGTTATCTATATGATTATTATTGTTCATTGGATACAATATGTGACTTTTGCCATTAAAATACACAATAAACATCTTTTCACAAACCATTAGCTATAACAGTGGGCATCAGTTGATAGATGTCAATGTAATGCTTTTGTATGTTTTTTTTCTATTCTTTGCAGAAGATGAATTATACTTCAAACTTGTGGAAGACTTTCTTGGACCTCAGAGTGGAAACCTATTAAACCTTGATGAAAAGCTTTGCACAAACCGATTACTGGTTCAGGTTCAACTAATAAAAGACAACAACGATGCAACATGGACTGATATTGTTAAATGGCTTCAGAAGATATTTCCATTGTTTCAGTATGCAGATTTTCATGGATTGATTAGCAGGAATACAGCAACTTATATGAGTTTAACTGGTGATGCCAGAGAAAACTTCCTCCAGGCCAGTGCCAACTTTGATTTTGTGGGCCCTATTTGTGACAGCATTGGCATCAGCAGAACAGACTTGCTGGAAATGACAGATTTTTCGGATCGGGCCAAGTTAACTGAGGTTACCAATGGCTTGATACTAGAATTGACCAACTTTATTGAAAGAGAAAATATTCAGCCCATGGTTCTAGTGACGTGGCTTCGAAACTTTGATCCTACATTCTGCAGTGATGGCAAAATTCAAAAAGCCAATAAGATCCTTCAGTCCTGTCTGAAAAGATTTAAGATACAGTACCGAAACAACCAAAGGAGCCGAAACAGAAGCAGTGGATTGTTAGATGAATTTCTTCAGAGTCCTTTTGATCTTGATTCTGATTGGAGAGATTCTGAATTTAAAAGAGCATCAGTAAATCGAGCAAATTTGAAAAGGAAAAATCTTCAGGTAAGCCCAGGAAAATCTTATTTACAAACCAGGAAGTTCAAGAAGGAAAATGAAGCCTATAATATTTCTCCTGGGTTTAGCAGATATAAAATAAAATCTGAAAGCCTTAGGACACCCAGTCACTGTGCTGTAAAAGAGGAGTTTAATCCTCAGGCTATTAGCAGTAAACATTCAGTTGACATGAAAGTAAACACTCAAACAGACACTGGAGATTATTTAACCCTACTTGATATTTCTGTCCTTTCTTTGCAAAAACTTTCAAGTATGTACGGTGAAAAGAGTGAAATTGCAAAGCTTGTATGTTTGGATCTCCTTAAGAGTCAGTTTGCTCTTATGGTTAAAAAAGATCTCAATATGAATGCCCTAAATGAAAAGATCATGGCTTTAGTTCCAGACTACCAACTAGTACCACCTGTAAAATTTCTTTATTCCACCACACTTTTTGTATATAACTTTATTAATACAGTAGAGAAGCAGACAATGTCCTTTGAAAAAGATATTGTGACTACTACAAAGGACATGCTTGGACGGGACAAAAACCCCAATTTTACTAGTTTGGTAAACTTTGATGAGAGTGCGGTCACCCGTTACATTCACATGGCTTGTGAAATCTTATGTTCCAGAAAAGAAACCAAAAATAGTTATCGAAAGCACTGGCTTGCCTTTTGCATTGAAAGGAACAACCCATCCACACTTCCTGTAAGTCAGTTAAATCGATTTATTAACTATTTTGAGGCGGCTGCAGCACTTGTTCACCATTACAAAGATGTTGCACTGTTTGTATCTGATCTGCAATTACTGAGCGACGACTCTGATGTCTTTTTAGATAGTCTCAGCTCGGATGCCAGCGATGAGGTCATAATTGTTTTAGCTGGCGTCGTGGCTGTATTGTACTGTAAAATATTTGGGCCTTTTTGGCAGCTTTTAAGGAGTGATGCTCAGTACTTGTTGTTTTGCAAGTACTATCAGTACCTTTACAAAAAGCTTTTGGAGTGGTCCAAGGATGCATCTGCTGTTATGCAACCTGAGCCATTGACCAACGTGTTCCACCAGGCTCCAGAGCAGGAGAAGACCTTTTCAGGAGTGTTTGAATTCTGCAGTGCAAATGCAGATAACCAGTATGGAATTTTAATGAAGGCATGTCTACAGAGGATGATGCAGGTCCTTGTAGTTGTCATGGAGGAAAATCTAAAAGATTTCTTACCTGGAGGTAAATACTGCAAAGAACATTCTGAGGAACTTCAAAAACAGCTAGCAGGCTGCACATTAAGCCAGCTGATGGGTGATTACCCCTTTGGACAATCACATACTTATGACCAAAACAGCACAGATAAGGTTAATGTTAAGACAGAGAATGGGTGTTCTCTCCTTAAGGGCTCTGGTACACAAGTGACTTTTTCTCAACCTTCACCTGAGGCTCCTTCAGGTTATATTAAAAGACTCAGAAACTCCAATTCGTACATGATCGTTGACAAGGCAAATCTGCATTCGATAAACAAAATGATAAAGAAAAGGTGGCTAGGCAGAAAGAAGTGCAAGTAAAAACCGTAGAATCTTTGTGCGGCTGTCACACAGAGTGGTTTATGTAAAAGTACTGAAGATGATGTTTGCTTCTAAAAATGAAAATATTGCATTTAACTTCTAATTGTGACATTGAAAGGTTATTGTCGAAAGACAAATGGAATCAACTGGATTTTGTTTGGCTCACAAGATGGGGGAAAGAACCCAAAATATCTTACTGTTTTGAAATATTTAATTACAAATACAAATGTTATTTCACATGTTGGGGTAGTTTGCCAGATGAAAATATCAGATGAATGCAAGTCATTGTATGGAATATATTTTTTAACACTTTATTGTGTAACCTCTGTACTTTATTAGTTATTGAGTTAACCCATTTTTTATACTCAAGACTATTTGTTTTAGTATGTACAGACATGTTTGTTGTAAATAAAGTTGGTATTGATTAGACTTATTGTCTTATCTTTTCTTTATATATGCTGATCATTCATAACGTTATGCCCTTATTCCTGTTGTTGTGTTGTCCCACGTTTGCGGCCAGAACACACCTGCAACTGTAAACACTGCATCTTCTGACATCTGTGTGTATTCTGTTTGTTGGATTTGACCACAAGAGCTGGACTGACTGATGCTCTGACCCAGTCATCCAGCCTTCACAATTTGGCTCTTGTCAAACTCACTCCAATCTGCATTAACCTTTTCTGCTTTGAGCATCAACTTTTATGATAAAATGTTGACTTGCTGCTTATTACATCCCATCCACTGCTTTGATTTTGCCCCACAGTCCAAAAACATGCAAATGCAGTAAATTGGAATATAAAAATGCTCATGTGTTTGATAAACTAATGTACTGATGCAATTGTATAAATGACTATAATCTTACGTATAAAGCATGATGACTGTCACGTGTTTTTTGTTGTTCAGATGTGACCTGCTACATTCATCTTTTGGACTAATAGTGCTAAATATTTACACTCCATTTTAGATATGGTTTTGTCTATGCAGACTGTGCATTTATAGTTAAAGCAGTAATCAACATGAAAACCAGAAAGCTATCTAAGAAACACAAGCAAGTATTAAGATTTTCTACAACAGATAAAGGGATTGGTCTCACTTTTCCAATACTTTTGGAGTGGACTGTATGTGTATATGTATTTATTTTAAGGGTTCTTTTTTTAATACAGAAATGACCACGGACACACCAAAAATGTGATTGGAGGAGATGAAACGTGAAATACAGTCAAATCCGGTCATGCCAAAATCCTGACCTACATTTTTTATGACATTACTGATGGAAAATAGTTCAAACTATAAAATATCAGTTGATGCACACCAAACAATTTGAAATGTTAAGCGAAAGATTAAGGTGTTAGTTAATCATACTCAAACAATGGCAGTTATATTTACACAAAAAATAAATAAATCTATACATTTAAATTCTTTCTAATAATTTTGTCAACCATGTGATCAGTTGCTAGTTATTCTTTTTCTCGTTTCCCTTTAGCTCCTTAAGGTATAACTTTTAGTAGTCTTGTCAACGGAATTGCTACAACACACTCTTGAATGTCAGGATTAAGTCATGAACTTCTTGCATTTACAGATCTTACAACATCTTGCATTTCAAATTAAATGCTGCTCTCAAAGACCCATGTCAGTTAACCACTGAGCTGACGCTACATCCATTCAATTGGGGTTTGCACCATGGCACATAAAAATGTGTCTTTCCTCTCCTTGTGTTAATTTTTCCATGTTGACTAAGAGATGATACGAGATGACAAACATGATGCACTTTTATTATTATTTGTCTGCAATGTTTAGGTGTTTTTTCACCTCATACAATCCAAAGACATGTACGTGGGTGAATAGTTTGTGAATGTTTGACATTAAAAACTGATGACACTTTAATCTGTATCTAACCAAACCAAAAATGATGTGTAAAATATCCCAATGAAAATTGCTCCTACAAGGGTCTACATGTTTGTATTTCTTCAACAGGGTCTTAAAGATAGATTCCTGATATGTGGTGGGATCATGCTGCTGTCACACACATTCTGGTGGCATTGTTTGGAATGGGATCATGGATATCGGTAAATTCACTTTGGGTGGAACTGCCAGTGATTGTAAACGTCTTACCTGAAAGTAAACAATCTCTCTTCATTTAAATAATTCTATTTTATGTATAAAATGTCCTATATAATAATATTAGTCTTATTATATAAAAATTATTTAAAATTTTTAATATTAAAAGGAACTGTGATTTTGCTTATTGAATAAGCATAATTGTTGAATTTGTTTAGTAAGAATTTTTTTGCTTCTTTCTTGATAGAATGGAATCTGCCAGCATATCTGTCTGTGCTCATTGCCTTTGGCAACATGGGTCCTCTGGCTGTTACCGTCACTCATCACTTTGCTCCTGGACGACTGAATGAGCGTGTCATCATTTACATCATCCAGGGAATTGCAGTGATGGCCTCAATTTTTCTTGCGATCTTTTGGTCTGAAGTTGTCACAGTGGCCGGAACACAAAGATCTGTGCCTTTCTTGTTGATCTCATTTGTGCTATCACTTGTCTGCTGCACGTCCATAGTGACCTTTTTGCCCTTTATGTACAGCTATCCCTCACAGTACATCCGGACGTTTTTTGTGGGTCAGGGGCTGAGTGCCCTTTTCCCTTGTATCGTGGCACTAGGGCAGGGTGTTGGTAAACTAGAGTGTATAAATGGTACACACCCTCATAAGCTTAAAGAGAACTTTCCTGCACAGGACTTCTTCTGGTTCTTGTGTGTGATGCTGGTCATCTCTGCACTTTCTTTCCTGGCTCTGACATTCAGAATTGCTCCATCGTCTAAACCAGAAGGGAATCACGATTTGAAGCAACAGTCTGAAAAAAGTCAAGAAGAAGAAGCTGATGTGTTACACAATGAAGGAACCCCGGTCTCTGAAACAACAGTTGAAGAAAATAAAACGCCTGCAGCATCATTTTGGAAATTGAACAATATCTACCTTCTCCTGCTGCTAGGAATATCGAATGCTTTGACCAATGGGGTGCTACCTTCAGTGCAGAGTTTCTCCTGCTTACCCTACGGTACCATGGCCTTTCACCTTTCTGTCGTATTGGGAAACATTGCAAACCCACTGGCTTGTTTTGTAGCCATGGCTGTCCTGCTCAGGTAGGTTCACAAATTCATCCAGTTTGTATACACCTGGCTGACCAAAACCTCTAACATTATTTGTGTTTGTAATTTATTAAGTACATTTTTCAACTCGCAAGTATAGAACACAGACAGACAAACCATATGTTTTGTGAATGTTAATTTAAATAATGTTTTTTTATGTTCTAGGTCTAACACAGGGCTTGGCATTGTATTCTTTGGTGGTGGAGTGTTTGCAATTTATCTTGTTTGTCTGGCCGCTCTCAGTCCCTGTCCACCCCTCTTAGGAAGCAATGCAGGAGTAGCTATGGTGGTAAGTAATTTTAGTTAGTTTGTTGAAAACACTTTATGTGAAAGCTTAATCATGACTAACACAAGAATGGATACATTGCATGACTAAACTTATATAGAAACATCTCATTTTGAGATGTTGTGTCCACACTCATCATTAACTTAATGTTCGTGATAACAGTTTGAAAAGGACTTGTTAACTGTTCCAGTATAGATCTGCCCGATTTTAATTTTGAAATAAGATCAATTTGAAAATTGTCCAGTACAAACCTCATTCTCAGAATTGAGTATTCATATTTGTGCCTTGGCTTTATATTGACAATAATTATAAAATATTTCAAAGTAATATACTTATTAAGTTACAGCAAGATGGACAGAGTTGTAAACCATTGTGTAAACAAGGTCCATGCAGACTGGAGGTACTGATCCAAAGTAAAAAAGGAATAATGATTATACAAACTTTGTTCATTTAGTTATGCATTCAATCAAGCGTGACTAATAATCGCTTTATTTTGACAGGTGATGGCATGGATAATCTTCACAGGCTTGTTTTCCTACCTGAAAGTGGTGGTTAGCACTCTGCTTCATGAAGCTGGGCATATTGCTTTACTCTGGTGTGGAGTCTTTATCCAGGCTGGTTCTCTCATTGGGGCACTTTCTATGTTTCCTCTAGTCAGCGTCTACCAGGTCTTTAAGCAGGCTCAGGACTGTGTCAACAACTGCGGCAGCTAATGCCAAATCATTTCTTTAGATGGTGATACGTGATTCACAATATACTTTATATGAGACGGATGATTGAAGTCAGCTGCTTATTTATCTAGAAACTATTTGGTTACTAACACTGTCTAGATATTGGTCTAGTTTAATGCTAACACTGGAAATAGATATTTGATGAAGTTCCACCAGTTGTTTGTCTTTGTAACCATGTTTTTCAATATAATGGTTTCCAATACATAGGACTAATTTCTTACTTTCAAAGGCTTATGTTAAATGCCTAAACCCATCCACACACTTGTTAGCATTACCAAGAAGTTGCAATTTTGTATTAATACATTGCTGTGATTCTTTAACATAACTAATGTATATTTTTAAAACATGTGAAAACGTTTTCCAAGTAAATGAAAGTTTCTAAAAGTAAAATGTTTTTGTCTTCATATTCAATCTGATTGTGAGACTTTTACTCGCTAGCAATGGTGTATTAAGACACTGTTGAAAATATAATCATTTGTCACTTATATCGCATCTGGGTGTGGCACGGTTGCTCAGTGGTTAGCATTGTCGCATCACAGCAAGAAGTCCCGGGGTCGATTCCTGAGTCGGCCTGGGGGTTTTCTGTGGTTTTATTTCAAGTATTCCAGTTTTCTCCCACAGTCCAAAAACATGCAGATATGGCAAATGGCAGACACCAAATTGTCCACAATTGTGTTTGATGTGACTTGTGTATAATTTGAAATGACTTGTGTATAATTTGAAACTTGTGGGGATAACCAATCATTTCCTGTCATGAATATGACCTGGGGTTTAAAATAAGGATAAAATGCTATTTAACAATATAAGTGGTCACAAGATATGTGGAGTAGTGAGATTTTTTACTGCACACTAGCGTCAAGAGTCTGAACTCTCTGGTTGGCTGGGTTGCCGGTTGGCTGGATGGCTGAAACCCGTAGAAGAAATAGTGACCTACTCTGTAAAAAAAAAATCAAAAATCCATCACCATAAAAGTCTTTGGATCCGACTGGTCTACCGAGAGCCCAAGAGGTCTGTGTGATTAAAATGGTAAAACCAACCAACCACCCTTAAAATAGTTACAAATGTTTAGGTTTTTTCTTCTGTTTAACTTTTATACAGACAGTGGCTGATTACTCTGAACACGATTACTCTGAGTGATCCTTTTCCTGTGTAGTTAGCACATTTCTCTCGTGTCAGTGTGAGTTTGCTCTAAAAATCCAAAGACATGGAGGTGAGGTAAAGTTACAGAATTGTCCATGACTGTTTGACAGAACTTGTATAACTTATTACTGTCACTACTGTTCCTGCCATGAATGGAAAAAAAACCTGTCATACTACTTATACACCTTAATACATATATTTTGTTTTAATAATTAAGAAACTAGAAGCCCCAGTTACAAAGTCTCGTATGGACATTGTTTGCAGTAAAACTTTAATCTAGGGTGTCACACCTTCGATGAAACATCAACAGGAAGGTCCTTGTAGTTGGTCAGAGACTGCACACCCACTTGTCTTCATAAGACTTCACAAAAACACCTACAACCTGACTATGAATGCTTCAAGTCCAGCTGAACATTACTTGTGAGTACCTAATCTTTTCAAAATGAAATCAGCATACATTTATAATGAAAGCATAGATTTGAAATGGTTAACATAATAGTGAGTGCATTTCAGAGTTGTACTGGTTACACTGAATTGCAAGGATATCAGAAGTTTGGTTTATCCTGTTAAACTTTCAGCTGCTTTTCAAAACATTCCACGTTTCCTTATATTGTCTCTAAACCAAATCAGCACTGCTTGACTGCAAGACCAAAGCAAAGATCTTAATGGAAACGTGTTATTTATAGATAGTTTATTTGAGTGGAGTCTGTTTTTTACAGACTATTTATACTTAAATGTTTACTCAATTTTAGCTAATTACAATTAATTGTATGTTTTGAAGATAGATGTATATTGCTCAGACACATTTATTCTAATGCAAAATCGATCACGGATGAAAGTTTCACATTTACCGAACATTTCTGGTTAAAGAAAACTAAGCCAACAATAACTCACCAAGTTTCGTAATAATTGACAACTTTTTTTGTCAGTTATAGTTAAATATACTAATAGGTAAAAAGTCATTAAGGTTACTTAAAACATAACATTTTATACAATACAACAGAAAGGTTGTCAATAAAACAGAAATTGTCAAAAAAAAATGGACAGTGCTATAATTATTATCGTAAGTGCATTTACTTTTATAGCACGAGTGACACTGAACAATATTTAAGAATGCAGACGAGTTTCCTCAGGACCACTGCAAGCAAGAGTATGGCAGAATGAGTGCATAAAATGTAATGATTTTTTTTTCCAGTTGAATCAACTATTTGTTTTATATCTAAACTGTTGTCCTTGTTATTTTTCTTTATACTGATGCAGAATAAAGACAAGATCAACATGTCTCTCCTCACTCACACGCTAGCTTGCTTGTTTGGAATGGGTTCCTGGGTGACCATTTGTGGCCTTTGGGTTGAGCTGCCCCTCATTGTTCCTCAAGTTCCTGAAGGCTGGTACCTTCCATCCTACCTCTCTATCCTGACCCAGATTGCCAACATTGGCCCTTTGTTTGTCACCTTAATGCATCGGTTTCAACCAGGAAAGCTCAATGAAACAGCTGTGATTTATTCTATTGTCACTTTTGGGATCCTAGCAAGCCTTCTACTGGCATTTTTTTGGAAAGAGACACTTGTGGTGCAAGGAACTGAATGTAGCATTCCCATGCTCCTCCTCACATTTTTTATCTCTATAGTTGACTGTACTTCATCTGTGACTTTCCTGCCCTTCATGATGCAACTCAGGCCAGAATATCTTACCAGCTATTACATAGGTGAAGGTTTGAGTGGACTTGTTCCAGCTTTAGTTGCAATGATTCAAGGAGTGGGTGTTATGACATGTGTCAATAATACCCAGTCTAATTCTAATGGCACAATTGAACAAATGAGCAGAAATGGGACTGTGGAATTGAACTACTTGGTGCCACACTATATGCCGGCCAGATTCTCACCTGAAGCTTTCTTTGTATTCCTGACAGGCATGATGATTGTGTGCTTGGTAGCTTTCCTGCTTTTAAACTGCCTCCCATCTGTGGTCCGAGAGTGTCCTGTCAACAATAGGCACCAGGATTCAATTAGAAATTCAAAAATTCAAAAAGAAAATAACAGTACAGCACAGAAACTCATGATGAATTCTTTAAACAGTGCAAAAAAGATTAAAAGTGTGTTTGGAAAAGGAACTTACAGCTGGAAACAAGTTGTGTACATATTTGTTATTCTTGCCTGGGTGAATGCTCTGACCAATTCTGTACTGCTGTCAGTTCAGTCCTACTCATGTTTACCATATGGAAACCAAGCCTATCATTGGTCTGCCACCATGGCATCTGTAGCAAACCCCTTGACTTGCTTTTTTGCAATGTTCTACTCTCAAAGGTGAGACATTTTTTCATTATTTGCTGCTGACAGCATAATTCTAGTAAACTGTTTTAGTATTATATCCTAAATTATTTTCATTTGTGTTTAACAGGTCACTGGTGCTGTTGGGGATTATAACTGCTTTTGGCTCTGTTATTGGTGCTTACATCATGGGCATGGCAGTGCTAAGTCCCTGTCCTTTGCTGATTAACCACGCAGGTGGAGGAATTCTAATTGTAAGTAGTATTTCTCCATTTATTGTAACATATAACTGATTGTCAGATACAGACAATATTGGCTGTGTTTGGGATGGGAGGGTAGGGATCAAGTCCAATTGATTGCAGCAGATCAGACTAGAATAAATCAGTGATTAACAATGGAAAACAATCTCTAGTAATCAACATTAAAATAAGTTGTTAACAGAAACACTGAATGGCTTTTCACAGTAATAATGTTAAGTGATTGAAAAATCAATTAAAGAATCAGTATATACAAGCAATAGTGGGTCCTGGCTCACCACTTTGGAAAAAAAAGATTTTCTGTTTTTTTTATTTATTTAAATCTATTTTGGCTCTAATCTACTGTTTGAGGTGCGAGTACAGTTTGGTCCTGAGAAGGAGTATATGTGTTCTTTTTAAAGTATTAAATGTGCATCATGCAGGATGCTGTTTAGGTCAAGGTTAGCTTTATCTCATAGGGAAATGCATCTGGTACCATCATTTGTAGTGTGTGTGTGTGCGTGCGTGCGTGTGCATGAAAGTAAGAAACATATAAATATGTTTGTTTTAATAAACTTAAAGAGAAAGATCTTTCAACTTATTTGGTGGCTCTTTTTTCATCACCACCAGTGTTTTTTGCTCAAGGCAGACCGACTTTTGTACACTTTAACAGCTAACATGAAACATTCCCACAACTTTCACTAATGTTATGTAAAGTTCTCCTAATGTTATGACCAATATATTCTCATATATTCTATAAACATTATCTGATCTTGATAACATTGTAAGTTAGTCTAAATGATAAATGAACATTAGTGTAAAATTACATGAATGATCTAATTATAAAATAAATAACTGGGCGCAATAACAACAAAGGAACATCCTAATAAAAAAAAAACATCTACCAACAAATTAGAACATGTAAGAATTAAATGTTCTTAGAATATTCTTTAGTGTGAGTTTAGAAACTTATTCACATACTTTAGCTAAATAATTTATACTTGTTAGTTATTAGAATAAGCATAAAAATAAGGGATTATAAAGCACTTGTTGAAAGCGTTAGTGTAATGTTTACATCGTTACCTTATTAATTATAAACTTTTTTTTTTTTTACAGATTGTAGCCTGGACATTGTTTATTCTCACGCTGTCCTATGTGAAAGTGATCATCGCAATTATTCTGCGGGATGAAGGTCACAGTGCCCTCGTGTGGTGTGGTGCAGTAGTGCAGTTAGGCTCGTTAATAGGGTCTGTAATAATGTTTCCTTTGATCAATGTGTACAACTTGTTTTACTCAGGAGACCCATGCAACACCAGCTGCTAATATCACTAATAATCTTCTTTCAACCATTTAAATAACTATATAAATAACAGCTTCTGTTAAATTTGTTATAAATAACAAATCTGTTAAACTAATTTTGTAGTTGTAATGTAATGTGAATTTGTAATGTAATGAAATATGTGTGTGAATGCCCAGATAGAAAAGGGACATTGAATCAATATTGATTCACTGTTATTTTCTTCAATGCAACCCGTTAAAACAACAATCTTGCTTGACTTGCTATTCTGGTCCACTTCCAGCGCAGCTCCTGTCAGCCAAGTCAGCCACATCTGGCTCTTTGCTGGCAGCTTGTGTTGGCTTTGACTTTTTGGAATGCCCAGATTTAGGGATTCACACTGGCCCGATTCCGGGTGACAGTTCGCCACCGACTCTGTCAGAAATAAGCCGGGACTGAGCCAGAATAGCACATTCTCACACAGACATCTCCATGCATTTTCATCATCGACTGCTTTAATGCTAAATTAATTTTGTTGCACTACACCTGCAGATGTATAGGGGTTGGGATAAGAATTACTGAAAGACTGTTATTAGGTTTTAAAGTTTTCTAGTTGTTTCAGTTCAGTACTGTAATTTGTATGTTGATTTTTACATATTAAAATAAATGTTGTGCTGCAATATCACTAGTTTCTTTATTTTTTAGACAAATAAGTGTGTTCAAGTTATTAAATCACACAAAATGAACACTGACAAGACTTTTTGTAAGCAAGTACAATGCCACATAATGCACTAATCAGCCAACAACATTAACCCACTGCCAGGAAAAAAACATAATCAAGTGCATCGAGAGCCATGAGTCCTAAAATATGCAGAAAAATTGTGTCTGTTTATCAGGAATAAGACTCTGTTCTATAACAGTCCTTACTGAATCATTAGTAGTTTACTGACCGTCTTTATGATGAGAATCTCCATTTTCTGTTTGTTGTCTGCACCACAACAGTTGATTGTTTTAGCCAAAGAGTTTGTTTGTCTCTTTAGTTGACGTCCCTCCTGCCAGTTCTATAAATGCAATCTGCAAAGCAGAAAAGGTATAAAGAGTGTAAAAGTAATTTCACATCAGACTGATGGTTAAAATATTTTGCAACATTCTGTGTGCTAACAAACAAGCATGTAATATAGTTAAAAATACTGTAAAGTCCTATATGATTTTAGCATTATTATTTAAACAAATACGTTTGTCTAAATGTATGTGATTACTGTGACACTGGTGTAATAAGTAAAAAAAAACCTACTAACATGTATTTAATCTAACATGTATATAATCCATGAGTCCCTAGACTTACCACACTCTTCTTTACCCATAAATTCGAGTGAATTAGTCATTTCCTTGGCCACATGTTTTTTTGTACTTTGGTTTCAAGTAATACTTAATGATCATTTGTATTTATGTGTATATTATATACTGCTCAAAAATTGGGACATGGTTCAAAATGAGCTGATGAAAAGTAAAAAATACAAAGGGATTTTATATTAATCAAGAAGCTCACAAATACTTAAAATATTGCAGCATGTTGACTAAAACAATGCAAATATAAAGGTAATTTAACATTTAATACTAAAAGCTTTTATGACCTTAAACTATTTGAACTTAATTAAGAAGATTAAAGGCAATGAATGCGTCAAAACAATTCATGTCAATTTGTCTTGTATTTTTGAAGTTGAAACATGCATTATATTAGTATAAATGAAAGATAAATAAAAAAACAATAATACAATTAATCAATGGCAGAAGTAGACATGCAATAGTGAGTAAATGACAATACTAATGTGATTCAACTTTTATGGTAAATAAGTGTTTTATGCTAAAACTGGTGCCAGTTAGAGATAAAAAATCCTAGTAGAAGTCCTAGTAAGCCTCATTATTCTGGCCCACTTCTGGCGCAGCTCCTCTTAAGCTACTGAGACAAGCACACAGATGGAATTTAAAAAGTAACATTCTTAATGAGCTGTGATCAATCTTGTATCCATTCCACATCTTACAATGAATGCGAAGGTACTTTAGTTTGTAACTGTGGGCAAATATTCAGCTTTTTGTTTGATGAAATTGTCAATTAAAGACGCATGATTCGCTTGTTTTTTAGATTTTTCTAAAGCTGCTTAGAATCAGCTACACATTTGCTATCTTAGAACTGAGCATGAAACAAAGTCGTTGCTATCCAAGTAGTTGTAACAAAGTAGCCCACTGTCACTGTGTTAAGTATTTACTACTGAATTAATTAGGGGTGAGTGATAATGAATCTTAATATATTGGTATATGTTAATGTAATAATCAGAAATGTAATGCTGTTTAATATCATAGGACCTAGTTTTTTTTACATATAGTGT
>JAOUQU010078630.1:0-16351 GCA_028566735.1 Ammoglanis amapaensis
CACTAGTGCTAAATGCCGCCAGGTGTTGCTAGTTACCATCGGGCTTATAAGCCCAGCCAACTCAGCCTCACACTGCAGGCTCATCGTATAGGAAACGCGTAGTGTTCGGTCCGGTAATGAGCAGCTTCGCGCTCTAGGTAGGTTTTTGTTTGTTAGCGCTAATGTCTTCTGTGTAGTCCTCGTTATGTGTTTTAGTGTAGTTCGTCCTGTTCTACCTGCCCGCTGAACCCCAGCACTTCTGTCTACCCGATCGCTGGACGCTGAACCCCAACACTTCTGTCTACCCGATCGCTGGACGCTGAACCCCAGCACTTCTGTTACCTGACCTCTGACGTGGATCGCAGCACCTCTGTTACCTGACTGCTGATGTTGAATCCCAGCATTTCTGTTTACCTGCCCCGTGAGCCTTCCATTGTGTGTTTCCAATAAATGTTGTTTGTTATCTGTTACCCCGTGTGTCACGTGTGTTTATATTCAGGGCTCACTCTCCAGTCGCAAAACCTCCACCGAATCCTAACTGTACATGCATTCACTCATTTCTGGTCACATGGTGGTGGTGGTGGTGGTGGTGGTAGACCCTACTCAGCTTTCAGGCAAACATTGCACACTGAAACACCCTAGATTTTAATCTAATGACAGAGCTCTTGAAGAAAAGCTATGCAGACACAAGGAGAACATGCAACAGCCAGGCCCCGCCTGGGAATCAAACCCAGGGTTTTCTGACTATGACAGTTACAGTGATAGTGCTACTCAACATGTGAACAAATTAATGCAAATGATTAAAATGCATGTATGTGGCATATGTGTGTGAGAATGTGTTACTCAGACAAGCAAGTGTTAATATAGCCGGGCATGTGATGCTGCTTTGTTTTTCAGTTTATTCCAAAGCCATTCCGTAAGACTGAGGTCAAGGTTGTGTGCAGGTTATTGCAGATGAACACTCCAGCTGTGCAGTGAGCGTTCCATTATTCAACACCTGAAACAGTTACTGAGAGAAAGTTCATAGTTTAGCTGATAGCATTGCTGCTGAGCAGTTATTGCTTGTTTTGCTGAATTTACTTCCTTTGTGCAAGTTTGTGTTTGTGTGGGTGTGTGGGTTCCTTTGAATCGTGTTGCCTCACATGTTTAGATTCACTTGGTAGCCATCATCTTCCTGTTTGTCTGGCCTCTGGTCAGGAGCTTTGTACAACATTCTGAAAAAACATTAACATAGGGAAAAAAAAGGAGTCCTGGCATGCTTTGACCACTGCATGATCGTTAGTGCCTGAATTATTTAGATGACTTGGAAACTGTGGCTCATCAAGGAGTTTGCTAGATTTCAGAAATTGTTTTAAAAACTACCAGTTTTTTTTTTACCAGTTATCTAAATAACACTATGTGGCCCTCGGAGTTGACAGCCTCTTTTTAATTGCAGGAGGGGATTTTTTGGCCTCTGGAGAACAAGAAAAGAAGAAGGTAAAGAAAAAAACACACCACATGTAGGTACAGCGTACAAGTACAAGATAAAGGCTGAGTTGTACTTCTGCTTCGACTCAACACAAAGCATCACTGTTGCTGCAATTTTAGATTTTAGAGAAGATTAGATTTTAGCTGATCGATGTTGAACAACGAATGCTTGTAAATGTTGAATCGTAAACATAGCATCAAAGCACCACTATATGCAAGGAGCAACTACTTTAACTACAAGCAGATACACTGCATTGTTTTCTGGGCTATAGTGCTTCTATCTTGCATTGCTGCATCTTGTGGTCTGCATCTTTTCCATGCATAATCATTACTTGGCGTACAAATACTTTTGGTACATTAGTGTCCAACCCAGTTATTAACACATAAGAGTTACACAATCCAGATTCATGTGTTGGTTTAACACTAACCCAACCCAAGATCAGTCCTACTTTATAATTTAATCTTTACTGATGGCTGAATTATTATATGTGCAATTACAAATAGTCGTGTGCATTTATTTGAGAATTATTCGTGCGTTCACATTCTTTTTCTTTTTCTAAATTACTAAACATTTTATTGAAAGAAGATATTTCACAGAAGTTCATTTGCACCCTAGTTTTAAGCATCATATTTAATGATTTCCTTTTGATTTTGCAATGCATGGCTGAAGAATTGATTGAATGGCGTAGCAATGCAAAACGTGACTCACATCGTCTCACGAGTCGATACGAATGCTAATAGAAAATGACCGAAAATGCTTCATTTGCTATGCAAAGGAGCTGATAATGAATGTGCCACTGGTGGAAAGTCATTTTTCTGGTATAAATTCTGATGCCCTCAATGCATTTTGATGCCCTTCTGGGAAGTGCTTTTCTCTCTCCTTTCTCTTTCCTCATCGCTCAATTCAATGATATAACAAGATGAAGGTGTTCGACCCTGACTGTTTGTTTTCTCATTGAATATTAAGCATATCCCTCTTGGTTTTCACTTGATTTCCAAATTTAGCAGATTAAAATATAAGTTCTGCATGTGGAAATCTTCATTCACTTTGTGAGAGACTTTAATGTGCTTTAAAGATAAGAAAGTGACTGGTGGGGTTGCAGAGGTGATAAGACAGTTTATTTTTCCAGGAGAAATTGGTTCTTTGTTTTTTTGGCATGGCGGTCAATTGAGTTGTGTTGTCACCTTGCAGAAATTAGGTCCTGGGTTTGATTCCCAGGTGTATGGAGTTTTAGTGCTCTTCTCATGTATGTGTGGATTTTCATTGGGAGCTACATTTCCCTCCCGAAGTCCAAAGTCAGGTTAATTGGAGACACCGCATTGTCCTTCAGATATTTTGCCATTGGGATGTTTAAACCTTTGCAGTGCTGCTGGATGAATATAAAAGGTGGTGTCAGGAACAGAACATGTCATATCACTTAAAGTAAACTAGCTCCTTGTCTCTGCACTGCCCGGGCTTGTGAGGATGTTTCCTGCACAGCCTATACATGGTAGGAGGGCAAAAAGTTTATTTAATATGGTTTATTTAATTTTTTTACCTAATCTATTCACATTTAAATGTTAAATGTGTACATTTTACCACAATCAAACACTTTACGAATTTAAAGAAACTATTTGTTTGAATGTTTTGTTTGAATTTGACTATTGTTTAAATGTTTTTTTAGTAATTTAAAGCTATAAATCAAAACAAAACAAAGTATGAGCTGATTTATTGCATTTCTGAACAGAAACGAAATGAGCATCAGGTGTGGGAAATGTAGATGCTGCAGGAAAGGTCAGGTAATAAAACGTGGTGCATCGTGGTGCTTGTTGCTGCTAGAAAAAATCTATACATACCAGATCATCCTCGCATACCCCACAGGGCGGCACGGTGACTCAGTGGGAAGCACTGTTGCTTCACGAGAAGGTCCTGGAGGTGAGGCGTTCTGGGTTTCTTCCCAGTCTGAAAACATGCAGCTATTTATTTGTTAATACTACTTTTAGTAATTTAGCCATTATGATCGAATAAATAAGCAGAAATGTATCTTCCAGCATAAAAAAAAACTTTACAAAGTTAAAGATGCAGAAATATGATCCACTGTGATGATCTGCAGACCCCCAAAAATCATAAACCCTATAATGCTGCAGCCAAAACATTAAATGATCATTGTAAATGAATGACTTTAATCTACAGCATAAATCGAGAATGGAGGAGGGAAACGAGGGTGCTGTTTGTCTTCAGGAGCATCTTGAAGGTTAAAATTGGATGCCCCTGATCTGGTAGTAGTTGCTAATGTTTTCTGTTATCAGTGGACTACATACTGTATGAGAACAGCCTGGATTGCTTTGTATGTAGGCTTGACAAAGCTGGATTACATTCAATAGAGGACTGCAGTGACTGGAGGGTCATTAAGCCTTAATAAGCAAGTACAAGTAGAAGGGAGAATGTCCCGTGATCATGTTATAAGCAACTGTAAAGGCTTTGAAAGTAAAAACTAGCCAGTGGAGCAGCCAAGTAGAGCAGCGGGGTAACTTGTTCCTATTTAGACTGGTTGAAAACTAGATGATGTGCTTTACCATCTGTAAAACCTTCACTAAACAGTTAGGATGATATTACAGCATTGCAGTAGTCGAGGCGTATAACCTGACTTAATCGAACATAGACATCAAGGCAGCCAGACGTTTCCAAACACACTATATATCTACGACAATGACTACACATGACTGAGATAGGATCCATCCCCAACCCCAATTCCTGACTAGATCCAAAGTTAATAAAGTATCTGAGACTCTTTAGATGATGACCATCTACTACAGTAGAGCATGCTGGGCTTTAAAGCTGCTGTCCAAGGAACTCTGTAAAAGACTATTTTACCAGTGTGATCAATCATTCAAATTTAGCCATTTTAAGTTTTGGATCAGTGATTACCTTATTTTATAACAGACTTTTATTCCATAGCAGTGTAAAAGTCATCGAGAATGAACGGTGTCACCTTGACAGTGAAATGTATTTGCTAGATGAAAGTGAAGGCAGCACCGATGACTTATTATGTAAGCTCTAGGCAGAACAGGGTACAGTCATGATGACCTTAGATTAGATGACTGTAAAAGTCATACCACTAGTGGGATTTCTAATTGATTAAACATAATTTTGAAATGCACTATTCTGCTCTGTATATGGCTTGGCTTCATGATGTATGCCAGAACAAAAACGAACAATGTCCAAAGAAGTCTACCTAGTGAATAGGTACTGGAATTGTAAAGAGTATAATGGATGGTCGAAGGATTATAAAGCAGCTCCCGGGAGATCATGACAGAGCTACGATATAAGAATGTCCAGCTACAATACAGAATGTTCAAATATTGACACCTCTTGATGGCATGTTCGCACAACACTCATCACAGATCATAATATAGTTTACGCTACATTACTTAATACTTGGTAGTTATTGTAGTTTTTACGCTACATAACTTATCAGCGATTGGGGAAGGGGAGTTTGCACATGATATGATCTATTATATGTCTAGTTTTCCAAAGTTTGTCACAAAAGTGTATGCAATATGCAAATAGCGTTTTAATTATGTATTTGTGCACTTATTTGCAGAATAAATGCACAATTTATTGCAAGTTACAATTGAACAACCGGATCTTGTGTTCTCATTGGCTGAAGTTCGATACAGCACACACTGTCACTTGCAGCCTGTTTGATGCTTTTCATAATACAAAATCCAGACTGGTTCAATAATGGTCCAAGCCTAGCATCACTTGTATTTTCCAAGACCGCTGGTGCCATTGACTACCGCTGGTAAGTCAATCATTACATGTTCCATCACTGTTTGGTGTGGCTCGGCATCGCTGCACATTAAACGTAAATTACAGTGTACAGTACGATGTGCAGAAAAGATCACTGGCTGTCACTGGATCTGTTCTCCTTGAGGATGAGGAAAAGGGCAGGAAAGATCATGGCTGACTCCTCACACTATGGTCACTTGTTTTCCATCTCCGAGTGAGACCAAGTGTGAGAGCAATAAAAACTAATCGTCAGTATTACAGCTTAATTCTCCAGGTCATTAACATAATTAATAAGGAAACTTCCCATATACTTCTATTTTATGTTCAAGTTTAAGTTTAATGTTGACATTTACTGTACATTTGCATATTTCTATTACATTTGACACTTATCTCTTTGTGTCAGTGATGGCAGAGTTGAGGTACTGGGGTAGAAGATCAGAAGATCTCTACCGGTTAAATGCCCCTTACCACCAAGTGGCCACTGTTTGGCCCCCGATTGCTAAAAATAGTAAGTTGTTATGGATAAAGGTGTCTGCTAAATGCTGTAAATGTTTGTGCCACTGTTGCATTGCTTATTCTATATTCATATGTAGTATATGAATATATATTTGAAGTATGCATGTATGTGAATGTATATATGTTGACTGCTGCATAATAAATTCTTGTACATCTAGTTTGCAAGCACATAGCAAGTCTTGAAACAGTTTCAAGAGTCGAATTTTGCACATTACACAGGTGCTGAGAGCTTGTTGACTGCTTTGCTATCACTCTGCACTTCAGATTGTCCTAAAGTTTCTCAATTAGGTTTAAGTCAGATGATTGTGAAGACCAGGTCATATGATAGTGTGGTCCATTAATACCTTTGTCAAATAGCCCTTACATAACCTGCATATTTGCACAATATAGAAAATAAAGTAAATCAAGAAAATCCATAACATGAGATGATGTGTGGAAATGTTTCAGTTTATTTCTGTAACCACAACACGGTCGTAAGGAAGCACAAGTGATGCTGACATAGCTGTCTTTTACCATTTTAACCTGATCCTAACTTCACACAGCATATATGTCATGTTGTCACTGTTCCTAGCTTTGACCTCTGAGGCTTTCTGACAAGGTCATTGGTCTAATGTTCCATCTACATGTTACCAAGTAGCTTTTTCTCCATTCTGAATGGAGAATGGTTTGTAAGCTCATCTCAGCTGTCAGAATACAGATATGGTTGTCTGGCAACAGGATCCAAAATAAAGAGCATCATTTAATCAAGTAAGATGCTCTAGTTAGACACTTTATCGCATTAATGAAAAGTGAACATACTCTGGAAATCAGCACTGCCCAATAACCACACTACAAAATTAGCCATGTTTCATTTTTATCTCATTTATTTGTTTATATATGTTAATGCGACTAAACCACTTTATCCTGGTTTCAACTGATCTCATGATACCTGACAATACTGTCAGCAAGACAGAAATAGTCCACGACTTCCCCCGCCCATTCAGGTCATGTCACAACAATACCCACCCATACCAACCCACACATACTGAAAGCTAATTTAGAGCAGTCAATCATCTGTGTATTTTTTTCTTTAGCAAGGGATAAAAAAACCCTAAATATCCAGAGGAAATCTGTGTAAACTGGAATTAAACAATAAACATTAAACACCACTGACTGGGGGCAAGACAGCTAAAGGGCAGCTGGCACTTTACATGCTGTTAAGATCTATCGATTAATAAATAATAATAATAATAATAATAATAATAATAATAATAAGTATAAGCTTTGTAACAAATCTGTTAAGAAGTTCACCAAATCACAATTTGTTCTCTGCACAGTATTAATTCAAATAGACATCAAGTTTTAGTTGTAATACTTTTGAACATTTTCGTTTTGGAGCTTTCTCTAGATAAACTGAAAAAGAACCATATTTATTTCAACCTGTCCTTCATGGCAAGACGGTCCAGGGTTCCAATGCCAACCTAGGCAATCTGGATCCTTTCTGTGTGCAGTTTGCATGTTTACAATTTAGCATACTGTTTTCAGTACAGTATTTATATGACATATATCCATGCCAAGTAAATGATGCATAATAGAACTTTGTAGAATTTCACAATTGCAGTAAACATTAAATTCAACTACATACGGTCCATTCATAGTAAACTATATATTAAATTTATTTAGAAATTTGTAAGGTAATAAACAATAATGAAGCCTGAATCTACTCATTGCAAACATTTGTGTAATAATTTTACCTCTAAGTGCACCAATGGCCAGCATTTCTTCAGGTCCAAACCGGCCGCATTGTAGTCAAAACATTATTCAATAGAAATGCTTTTCAATGTCAAACACTAGCAGATTTATCAATATGGTTCAAGCAAACTTCTGTTCCATACTTAATGTTACCATAATGCTAATTCATCTTTCAACAAAACATTGATCAGACAGCCAAGACAACAGTAAAGTGGTCCTTGAGTGGTTTCAGCCGATACTGTAACAGCATTTAAAATCTGTTCACAGACATTTCAGCATGAATTTAAAAGAACTCAAGGGGATCAGTGAGGCTGCAAAAAGTAAACAAGAAAATGGAAATAGCAATGATAGCTAAGAAGATAAGAGAAACAAGAAACCTAAGATTTCATTATTGGCCGATGAAATACAATTAAATGAGATGAAATAAATAAACAATTAAACCCAAGACTAACAATATAGACTATGGCTGCTAAATACAGCTAAAGATTGTATTACTGGATGTATGGTAGAAATATCTTGGGTTGGTTGTAAACGCATTACAGAGCAACAGCTAACCCCTCTTCCTTTTAAATACGTTTCATTTATTGACCCTCATGAGGGGAAATTTGGGTGTTACAACAGCTCCAGTAAAGAGTAAGAATAATAAGTACAAGAATTACAATAAAAACTAAATATATATATAAAAAAATATTAATTATTATAACAGATCTAAACATACTGTTTATTGAAATGAATATGCATGTTAACGGTAACACATTAAAAGTTCTGCACTGATATGCTGATGGGGAAAAAAAAGAAATTAATCTGATAAGTCGATGAGTGGATTGTGCAACCAGCATGAATTGTTCTGCAGAGAATTTGCAATACACTTTGTACATTTTGTACAAGAAGATCAAAAATACTGTATGTGTATGTGCCACGTATTTGAATAGACAAAATTGTGCCCTTGTCATGTTTGATTTCCCTGCCTCAGTCTCCCATCATCATGTTTTCATTGGCTTTGATTTGGACTCGATCCCAAGCCGATGTTGTGCAATCAGTCGTCAAGCAAAAATCAGAGCAGAAATCATGTCCTGTGAACAAGACATAAACCATCCAAGCAATCCCAAACTGTCACTGGAAGCAATGCAGGTGTATCAACTGTGCTACGATGTGTTTATTGATTGTGGTTAGTGTTGGTTTATTTTCAGGGTTATTGAAGACTGCAATTATGTACATGTAATTAGGGGCACTGTGGCATGTGCATGAATAGTTATTTAGTGGTACATGTATAAATAGTTATGTAAATACATGTGCACCATTTTACATGTCCATCCATTTGCATATTTATTTAGCATTTTGTATCACCTTACAATTTATGCTCTACTTTCGGCGACACATTAACTGGGCAAAGTGGATATTCTAAATTGCCTTGATGTGTGTTTTATGGTGAGAATGTGTTGACTGTAATTGTGTGAATTGTAATGAACAGTATGGATACTATAAAATCCCAATATTTTGTCCACAACCTGCATATCTTAACAACACAAATGATCCTTTCTTCTACAACTACGGTAACTACTTTACGACTATTTATTAATTAACTTAAAATATTAAATCACATTGCGATTTCTCCACAATTCTTCATATGTTCCCCTACGCACTGTGGTTGTAGTATTGTGTTTCTGTTAATATGAAAGTACTTATTGTAAATTGTAAATCTTTATGGAGAGTTATACTTTAACTTTTTATTCATGTAATATGCTAGAATAAGGCCTAGAACTCAAACGCCAGGTGACCCCCCCCCCCCACGCACAATTTTGTCCAGTGGTTTTCTTTGCGATGCTGCTGTCTGAGTTGTGTGCGACATTGGAAGCTTCAGGGACTCATTGATGTCTATCTGACATCTATGTTTTTTTCAAGACGCATGCGTTCGGTTGATCTTCACCCAACACCCAAGTGATAGAAAGTAACATATTATGAGTGGAATTTACCCAGTTAGTGTTTGTGTGTTTAAATCAGGCACTTTTTACCGGGTTAAATATACCCAATGTTAGTGATGATGTTACTAATTTTAACGTTAGTGTAGTGTCCTAAGGTTAATGCCCCTAAGGATTATTAAAGAATCTGTTTATCTGTCCATCTGACCATATGGATAAATTACAGAACATTTAAACAAACGTTCCATTCACAATAAAGCAACAAGCTCAACATGCCAGCAATATTAAACGATTCTACACTTGCAAGAGCTGCTAAACCTAATAAAATCATATTAAAAATATATTTCCTTGTTTTTTTTTTCTTCTACACTTACATTTTCGTTTGCTTACCTGCTGGGATTTCATATACGAACGACATGTTCTTTTTCCTTTTGTGCTAGGCTTTCTTACCAGAACTTAAAAGTAGACGGCCTTCACATTCAATGCAAAATTTGTGGGTCTTCAGGTTCTACTGATTTTTATAAATTACCAAAGAATAAATAGGTCACAATCTGCAAATAACAATGTTGGTGCAATATTTTGTAATGATATACTTTATCAACAATTTGCATATTCATAAATTCATTAACTAATTAAATAAAAGGGCCACACAGGGCCACAAATGAGTTTATTAAGTTTGTGGATCCAAGCTGCCGAACTGATGTACAGTGTTGTTTTACCATCATGCTTTAAGGGTAGAAATCAGTAAGGAAAGCACAAAACCAGGACACTGCTCCCTCATGACTGCAGCGGATTGTGCATTTGTCACAATTAAAAAGAAACTCTTTGATGTAACCCTTGTTTCTTATAAAAAATGACCACCCTCTAATTAAAGAAGCAACTACCTGGGGAGGGTGATTCGTTTAATTGCTGAAAGAAAGTAATTAGTGTTCGAGCATAAGTCAGCACTGTTTGAGTGTTCATTTGTCCATGATTATATTTGTGTGGTAGTGTTTATTTATTTAATTTGTACTTTTTTTGTTGTTTAGTTAGTTTTCTATCTATCTGTATGTCTGCCTAGAGATCATTTACTTTTGGATTATCTATCTATTTTACCCTTCAGTCGAAATCTAACCTGGGTTACTCTGTGGATCGTTATCGATCCCCAGAGTATCTCGGCAATTACATTTTACGGGGTAGGTTGCCAGGTCAATCCCCAACCCTGTATCTCTACAGGGATTTTGTGTGTGACTACGGGACAATTTCACATTTCTGATCAACCTAGTGCATGTTTTTGGATTGTGGGAGGAAACCGGAGTACCCGGAGGAAACCCACGCTGACACGGGGAGAACATGCAAACTCCACACAGAAAGTCCCCAGCCGATATATGCAGTTTTAAAGTTTGTAAGCATGCATGCTGTGTTATGGACCTTTCTCATGGACCCAGTAATGGCTGCATGAATCTTTAATGTTATCATAACTGATTGCTAAAAGCTCTACCCACAAGGTTACATGACGTTCATGTATTGTACACATATTATGTTTTTTCTTTGGAGCAGGTTAATTCTTTAAGCAAGTGTATTCAAGACAACCCCTAAAAAAGCATTTCTTTTGTGGGATCTGTGTGGAAACCCATTAAGCGTGGGTAGTGCGGAAGGGATGGTGGAGAACATGCCTCAAGCAATGAAACCTGATGACTCACATTAGAAGAGAAAGATAAAGTACCAGGACAGACAGAAATGGGATTATGATCTGCCCCGAAGCCGCTTGAATACCTGTGAGAACTATTACTTGCTCCAGGATGGCACATCCGCAGTGGGCAAGGAGTAGAAAACGCTTTTTTTTTCCTGTCCTCTCTTACTCGTCCAATCCTTCCCTTCTGCCCCGTTCTGCAAAACACAGGTAATAAGGGAGAAAGCTAAGATAGAACGAGGAAGACTTTCGTCTTTCACTGTTGCCCGCGATCATTAATAGAACCTGCAGATAAGAAACGACTAATCCAGACACTTAGAATTGTGTGTCTGCTCCTCCTATTTCCACTTCCACCAGAGTCTTTGAAATGCAGCCATTGAGAAGTAGAATCGAGCTCCGAGAGAGAAAGTGAGAGATTCTTTAAAGGCTGCCTTTGCTTCGTGTCTGCTCGTCTGCCTTTGAGAATGCTAACGAGGAAATGTCCTGACTTAAACCAACCGTTTCTGTTCCTTTGAAAGCCTGCATTGTATAGAAGAAGCACACTTAGTATTAGGAGCAGACAAACTACAATGCAGTGAAAAAAAATCCCTCTTCCTATTCCGTCATTATGTGTCTCGTACCCAGAGTACAACCAATATTTAGTACAATTATGTTTTGTTCAATTATGTAAAAAAAGTGATTCAATTCTAATATGAATTCATTTGTAAGATGAGTACAAACCTCAAATCAGGACCATTGGGACAGCGGAAATGCAAATGCAAAAAAATGCAGATGTTCCTTACTAGAATTGGCACAGATTGAATACTCAGTATCTGTACCAGCCAAAACTAAAACAAACATGAAAACCGAGGTAGAGCAGTGATGGCTAAGTGGTTAAGATATTGGGTTTGAAATCAGATGGTCACCGGTTCAAGCCCCATTACCACCATGCTGCCAAGAACTATTGAACCTAATTGTAAGTCGCTTTGGACAAAAGCAGCCAGCCAGCCTTATTTCTTAGATATACATGCAGTTTGAACACAAGAAATTTCATGATTATTTAGTAAAAAAAAAGCACTAAAACATTCATTTAGTTTCTTCAGTGCCAATTTATTTGGGGACTAGCAACATTGTAAAGTGGTAAATGTCCCACTTTTATTATTGCAATGTGCTGAAGGTCTAAACAGCAGAAATACATGTTTATTATTTAATGAAATATAGTTGAACAGACAAAACATGAAGCATGACAAATTCACACTGCCTGTAATCAAATAAAATTCAATTCGTTGTAAATGTAATCAGAATCCTGTTTATTGTTCAGGTCTGTGAGTACACACAAGGAATTTGTTTGCAGACGAAGGATTCTTCATCAGATTATTTACAGAGGAAGTATAGTTGTGTGCAATATTGTATGTATAATACATACACAGTAAATGACTTAAATTAGCAAATGTACAGTAAATGGCATGTTTCAAATAGTCATGTTGGAAAACCTCACAAAACATCACCAAAATGTGAATTCTGGTAAAGAAGCAGAACAGAATCATTGCCATAAGAATGCCCAAGGTCTCAATTGATTACAGATATGCGGAGGGTGCAGATAGTCGTGATGTTCAGATTTCTGAAGCTTATGTGTAATGCTCTTTATCGAATGCAGTGAGTCAATTTATTATGCATTATGAAAACTCAATTTTTCCCTTCCTAAAGAAAAAGTAATGATTTATATTTATGATCTGTCAGCTGAGGTAACGATAACAGCAAAGAAGCAAGAAAATAATCCAGAACGGAAGATATAAATACAAATAAGATTCGAGAGTAGAATTATTTTTACACGGGTCTCATCTGGAACAACTGCATGCAATATAACCGAGCCACTGCAGTGAAATCAGTGCCAGCTTCCTTTACCCTTTTTAGCCGTTGGAAGGTATTTACTGTATCTTTCTCTTGTTAGAGAAGTGCCGGCACCATTTGAAGACGAGTGAAACAGGCGGCGGGAGGAATACAAAGAACACGGCTTTAAAGCTGACACAGGTTGTAACTAGGAGACAAAAAAAATAAAAAATAAGAGTGCTCCGGGCCCAGATGAAAAGAAGAAAAAGTGAAATCTAGAAGTTTTCATGGATTGGATGATAAAGTATAACTTAAGTTTTGTAAATGAGATTTAGAAGGAATTATAACGTCTGGCGTTTAAAATGAACAGGAAAACAATTTTGCGCCTGAGGAGAGGTGTCACCACGTATCGTATCACATGAACGGCTGAAGCATTGGTGCTGGAAAAATGAGTGGAAGGCATGAAATGAAGACGCTTGTGTGTTTAAGTGTGGATTCCAGAGAAGTTTTGCATCTCTTCAGCCTAAATTACTGCTTCGTCAGAATTCATTACATAAATGTAGATTTTTTTACGCTCAGTAAACTATTTTACAATTCTTAGTTGTTGCTCACTACACACACATCTAACCGAGATCTTTCTGTTCGGGGTGATGCAATGCAGAGTTGGTATTGGCATGGAAAATGATGCCAATAATGTCTTGACAAAACTTTATTTATCATCAGTGGCACTCCCAAACTGCACAGTAGTTCAGTAGGAGTTCACTTTACCGGAAGAAGATCCTGGGTTTGAACCCCAGACAGGCCAGTCAAGGTCCTTACTTTAAATACTTTGCATGTTCTTTCCGTATCTATGTGGGTTTCTTCTGGGAGCTCTACCCCCCCTCTCTCCCAAAGCCCAACATACAGCCAAGTTAATTGTAGAATATTGTAATATTCTGTAATATTGTAGAAAAGGATTTGCCCTATATGTATACCTGGGACTACCTTATGATAGGCTCCAGCACTCACCCATGAACCGGACCAGCGAGATGCTGGTCCAGATAGTTAGCATGCTTGTAATCTTTTTTATCATGTTGTATAACCTGGCACTGTCCAATCTGTCGGACTTGTCAGCGAGCAAAGATCATGTAGTGTAAAGTTGACATTAAAGAAAATGTTTCCGCTGAGTGAGTTTACAAACTCTTCTTTAGCGTGGATTGAAAGTCTTGCAGCTCAAACAGTGAGGGGTTGATGAGAACATTACTGAGGTTTACGCCTCTGGTTCTGTCTGCCGTTACTGCACTGTGGACTGTGGAAGTTCACCTAAAGCCATTACAAAAAAAAACTTCTGTAAGTCTGTAGGAGTTTTGGGGTATTTAGAATAGTAGTTTTAGAATAACGTTATATATAATTTCGAATAATATGTTATGTAGGTATTTGCAAGGTGTCCAATGAAATAAACATAAAATAAGAAGTTAAAAAGACACATTTGTGTGCACTGTGTAAAAGTATCGCTAAAGGGAAATCTGTCGACACTTTTTACTGTATTATAATTAGTTCTAAGTTTATATATCAGGGTGGTTTGTTACCTTAAAGCAAGCCCGATATGACAGCTATGATTAAGCATAGACCACCAAACTAATGTGGTCTAAAACTTATTATTTTGCAGTCGTTGACTTATTTTTTATGCCCATATTTGGTGTTCCAGATCTAACAAGGTCACTATTCTATAGGATTTGTAATGTAAACACTTTCCTTCCAAATAACAGCAAATCTGCTGATTATGGGATCGTTTAAGATCTTGATTAGAAAAATTCTAACTGTGTCCTAATGCTATAGCACACAGATTTATAGTCATAAGCAGATTCTTAATTAAAAGCTTTCCCAGAACTATGGAACCCATGTGAAGTGAAAATGTAACAAGTGTTCAATGCTTGTCCTAAAGTCGTGTGTAATCTGAGTCCTCAAATTCCCACACAGAGAGAACATACAAACTCCATACAGAACGCCCCGTATTATCTTTCCTTGGCATTGAACCTGGATCGCTGTTATTGGACCTTTGTGCAATGCTTTTAACCCTCAATAGCTCAGACTGTAAGCTGTAACTGCACTGTAAGTTGCAATAGATAACAGCGTCTACTAAAATGCTGAAAATATAAATGCAAATGCTGGTGTGGTACCTGGCACATACGGCATAATAAGATTGGTAAGATCTGTACCTCTATATATTTGTAGATGTTTTTATAACCAGGTTTTCTAAACACATAAAAAATCTAGCTACTAGCTGAATTGTCTGTAGATGATAATGAGTAACTGTGTATTGCTTTGCAATTAATTATTACCCAGTTCAAGTTGTATTCCTGCCTAATTGCTCAAGGTTTAATTGGTTCCTCAAATCACATCAACCATGCACAGGATGAAGTGATTAGTCAAAACAAATTAACAAATGAATGATTTTTTTTTTGCTGGCGCACTCTGCAAAAAAAATGTTTAAGGTGGTAGGAGGTGGCATAAACACCCTTGTATGGATTGTCTTAGGACAACATGTTTAAACCAAATCCCCCTTTAGGTTTAAGACAACATGCTGCCCTTGACAAAGATTTTTTTTTTTAATTATAGATCGACTCACTCAATGAACAATACAGTGCCGGAACAGTCTATTTTTGGCAGCCCTTTCCTGTCTATTTTACTTGTGTGCCCTGTCTTATAGTGATTTGGATATGTTTAACACATTTCTTTCACTCAGCAGTTTATAGGAATCCGGTGACCTCCAGCCCTGAATCGTCTGTCACTCGGATTGGAAGCGCTGTCACTTTCGATATCCGTCCAGATTCATTCATGAGGCTGCGCTTTTGTTTGTAAAAATTCAACACTGTCATGTTATGATTTATTCATCGATTTATTAATGACATTTTTATTTTCCAGTAATGGTTTCATCTTCGTCATAGTGACGTTTGCCTGCTTGGAGTAATGCTTGGAATACACATGGGGTGCCAATCCATTGTATACACTTCCCATGCACAATCACTTATTATTATTAATATATTAGAAGCAGTACCAGTTTATTCAAACAATCCATCCATTCATCCATATAGTTTTACCACCGCTTCATACTATATAGTCATGGTGAGAAACACACAGTGGGAATACACAAGACACCTGAATAGGTCTGTTGCAGGGTACAGAGCCAAACATGTCTTGATAGACTGGAAACTAGAGCACCCAAAGGAAACCCATGCAGACACAGGAAGGAAAAATTCCACACAGAATTCCACCATGCCAAGTAATTATTAGTAGTAATCTATCTATCTATCTAATCTGATCTATCTATCCATCCATCCATCCATCCATCCATCCATCCATCCATCCATCCATCCATCCATCTATCTATCTGTCTATCTATCTATCTATCTAATCTACCTAACCTACCGACCGACCGACCGACCGACCGACCGACCGACCGACCGACCGACCGACCGACCGACCTACCGACCTACCTACCTACCT
>JAOUQU010078739.1:0-16351 GCA_028566735.1 Ammoglanis amapaensis
TACCTCCCTAAACCTACCCCCCCACCCCCCCCACACCCCCACTCATCGATCAATCTGCTGCTCAGTAAGCTTGACCGACCTGGTGCTCAGTAATGAACTCACCCGGACTGGGCGCCGGCTAGTGGTGTTGCCACGACGACGGGCGTGAGCGGGACAGAATCCAGAGTCTGAGAGGCGTACAGAATGTCATTGGCGTCGGGCCCCTCGTCCCCGGGCTGCGAGAGGGCCGAGCTGTACATGGACTCGCCCAGCGGGCGGCTGGTATCGAAACAGTCGGGCAGGATGATGATGTAATCCTCGGAGGACGCGGACGAGGTCCTGCTGCGCCCCTCTTTACCTCCCTCAGACTTCTTCTTCTCCGTCCTCTTCCCGTCCGAGACTTCATCCGAGGCCCCGCCGGCGGCCCCGGGGTCCGGCGCGATCCTCTCGATGTCGGACTCGTTCCCTTCATCTAAACAGAGAGGGGAAACGTTAGCCACGACTTCAGCTTTGCGACTGGCTGCTGCAACAGCGGCCTCTGCTGGCAGCTGAAGGATCTGCAGTCATGATGAATAATGTAATGTGAAAGAATAACAGTGTGTATAAATAACAGTGTGTGTGTGTGTGTGTGAGTTTTATTTATTATTACTGAGCAGTTAAAAGTGCCGGGTGGCACCACACACTGGCACAGTCGTATCCCGGCGGTTAAAGAACAGAACTTGTGATCAAAAGGTTGCTGGTTCGATTCCCGATTCAAGTGCCCTTGAACGAGGCACCGAACGCCCTAACGTTCCCCCGGGTGGTGTGTGTGTAGGGCTGCCCAGCACCTCCTGATACTCGTCTCTGTTACCTGCAGGAAGCTGATGGGAGGGAACAGACTGTAGCGGTGCGGGGTCGGACGGGTCCCCCTCCTCCTCTGCCGGCGGCGGCGGGGCATCGAACTTTTCGGACATTCTCTCCCCCCTCCTCTCACACAGAGACACCGAACCTTGTGGGGCGGGGCGCAGGACTGAAACCACAAAGCATCCATATATAAACAACACTGCTCATCAAGTGACGGACAGATCCGAGGCACCAGGGGGGCCACCCGGAGGGGCCCCTGACCCACCGCTCGTAGTGGTGCATCTCCCACGGAGTACTGCGTGCTCTGTGACTCCGCCCAGCGTCAGTGAGCGGATCATGTGATCGCTCACGAACTGCTGCCGCATCACGTCCTCGTCGCCTTTCTCCTGCGCGGGAACTCCGTCGCCCTCTGGTGGAGGAGAAACCACACAAACGTGGGTCACGATGGGACACACACACACACCGGGAGAATATATTAAACACCTGAACAGGTCACCAGACTGTCGCAAGATACACACACACACACACACACACACACATTAGATACTGGATGGATACAAACTTTAAAACACGTTTATAAGCGTTTAAATTCATTTATTATTATTATTATTTGCACTTTTTGAGGACGTTCGTGTTTACCCATGATGCTGGTGACTTGTGGCTCTGTTTCCTCCTGCCCCCCTGATCTGTCCTGCAGCAGTGCATCATGGGGCAGAGGAGATATACAGGGTGTGATGTCTGCATGTACACAACACAGACGAGCAAGAAAACAAAAACATGATTGTAACTCCTGTAATTATTATGCTGTATAATAATAATATATTAATTATAATATAATAATAATGTATTAATTATAACAACAGAATAATCGTGTATTAAAAATAATAAAATAATATTATATTATGATAATAACAATTATGTATTAACATAATAATCATCTATTAATTACAATAACAGAATCACTATATTTTAATTATAACATATAATTACATAACATAATTATAAACTAATAAAAAAATAATAAAATGTAATAATTAACATAATAAAATAATAATTTATTCACATGATACAGATAATAAAACATGAATTGACAGACACACCGACCCTAAAATGTTTAACATCTTTTGGACCTGTTACCTGCAGGAGTGTTATTTGGCACGTTCTCCAACTCCTGTACAATATTAATATCCAGAAGCTCAAAGGACAGCAAATCCTGTAATAATAATAATAATAATCAGAGAAGATCCGTGATCTTTATAACGATTTAATAACAACAGGATGAAGAACTTTTTTTTTTCATTTAAGGCGTCCAGAAGGAACTACAGAAGGAAAACAGGAAGCTCCGCCTACTTTCTACTTCGAACTTCCTACTTTATTCAAGCATGAGTATTAAAGTAAAGAAGCTTTAAATCTCACGCTGGAGAACACTCCAGCAAACAAAAACATTTAAACGCTTCACCAGTAGGTGTCACTGTTAAACGACATTCGGATGGTTTGATATGTGTTGTGATGTCACACGTCACACACATATCACCATGACGATACTCTGCATGATATATGGCACCGCCCTGGATGAAACACTGTGATTGGTACCTGCGCCGTCAGCAGATCTACAGACGGAATGTAAAACTCCTGATCGCACTCCTGATGGACGGTGATGAGCAGCTGCTCCCCGGCGGCCGCGCCATTCTTCTCCTCCTTCTCCAGGGTGCGCACTGATTTATCCTAAACACAGACACACAACAGCCCCCCCCCATGCTGAGCGCTTTGTACTGACGGCGGGTTCCACTGTGAAAGGGTCTCACGGCACTGACCTGTGGGGTGACACACGGAGAGACCAGCAGACCGTCGGCAGAGATGGCGGTCGGGGCCCCAGGATCCACCACGATGCTGCACCAGACCCGGGGCCCGAACTGCTCGCCGCGGTGTGCCAGGCGCCAGTGTGACGTGTAGGTGCCCTCCAGAGTCGGTGCCAGCAGCGCCACACTCACTAGTCCTACCTACAAAAGCAATACAGAAGTTAGTCTAGTGATGCCAAACACAGTCACTACTGGGCCCCTGGAGCAAGGCCCTTAACCTAAAGTTCGGATCTATGGGATACACACACCTGGCCGGGCTGCAAGGTGGGAACAGCGACTTCCTTCCACCTCTCACCTGAACCCACGGCCAGGTTCCCCCACATGAACTTCAGCTGTAATAGAGAACAAAATATCTTAGATTAGTCTGTGTGTGTGTGTGTGTGTGTGTGCAAGTGTGTGTGCGAGTGTGTGTGTGTGTAATACCTTGGTCTCGGAGCTCCAGCTCATCGTGCCGCTGTTCTTCATCTTCCAGTATTTGATGAATTTGGTCCCGGGTCGGAGTCGCGACCCGTCCGGTAGATTCTCGTCCAGCAGCAGCGCCGTCATGGCGGGAACGGCGAGGGGACACGGACGCTTGGGACGCCTGCAGGGTCACGGGAAAGGACGAAAAACACACAAAATCAGCACGATGGCGGCTTTCATCCGGGCGCTCTGGTTTCCTCACGCGAGCCTATAGACCTACACCAGCTGCACTCTGTGTGTGTGTGTGTGTGTGTGTGTGTGTGTGTGTGTGTGTGTGTGTGTGTGATAGACTGACCAGGATAAATTGGCGGTGAACTGAGCACATGCAAATCCGTTTGTCCAACAATACGAGAAATTGCTGCCACCTAGTGGCCATAACAAAAACAAACCAGCAAACAGCTGAAGAAATGACCTAAAGCACCTAGCGACACCCTAGCAACCACGGTTTTCCCGGACAGCATTATGGGTAATAAGAAGAAGCACTGAACGGCACATACTCTGGGCTGTTGCCCTGCGTGGCCCGTGGCTGCAGCAGCACCGGGGATGAGTTCCCATCCGCTGTACAGCCCCACTGAAGGTTCCTCCTCTCCATCCTCAGCTGCTTCCTGATCTCCTTCACCTCCGCCTTCAGCTGACGCTTCTCCGCCTTCAGGCGCTGCTTCTCCGCCTTACGAAAACTCCGGTCCCCTCGCCGATAGAACCTAAACACAACGGGTACGGGCCCCGCAGGTGAGCGCCATTACAACCACCCCACAGACGAGATGGTTAGAGAACTGGTCATGTGATCGGAAGGTCATGTGATCTGACCGGTCACGATCTGGACTTGAGTACCATCGAGCAAGGCACCGACCCCCACAACTGGTCCCTGGTGCGCCATGGCTAGAGGCTGCACACCTACATGCCGACCTATGTGCTAAATGCCGCCCCCTGGTGTGTGTGTAAATGTGTGTTTCACTGCACATTAGTGTGTAAAATCTAGAATCAGTAACATGATGTGTCAAACGATGTAGGGAAGATCTTACCTGCTCTGGTCCGGGGCTGGAGAGCCTCGTTCGGGGATGGACAGGGGGGTCCGGGCCCTCACGAGGCTGTGGCTGGGGTCATGAGAGAAGCTACACGGTTCACAGAGGGTGCAGGATGTACACACGCTGTGGATCAGACCCCGAAACGACACGACAGGATTCAAACACTACGTCTCAGTGAATACACACACACACACACACACACACCTGCACTGGAACCCTCCTCCGGCAGTCTGTCCTCGGCAGCTGCTGCACGCAGGGGCCGAGCTCGGGGCCCCGGGCAGCGTGGATGAAGACACCTCGGAGACCTGAGTCTCACCCCCCGGGGGTTTATGGATGCAGCACTGACCCGAAAACTCCCGGCAGATCTTCTCCACCGCCTCCCGCACCACCTGATCCTTAAACTGCACACGGAGCTCGGGTTCAGGTACGAACCGGGTGAGGGGCGGTTAAACATGTTCTCCAGGTTCTTACCTTCTCCATGTACGAGGTGAACCAGGCCGGGGGCGTCTTATCCTCCGCTTTAGCACCTTTCAGTTCACTCAGGGAGACCTTAAACACCAAGCAAACCAAATCAGAACATTAAAAAAACATTAATTTAATACAATAAAGCTTTAATTTATTTCTATGTATTTGACACCTTTTTATGATATAAGATCATATTTATATTACTACTATTAATAAATGTATCCATTAATGTTCCTGCAATTATTTATTTACATTTCTTTACTGTCTATTTATTCGTTAGTGCTCGTGTTTACTTAATTGAGTGTTTATGTAAATAGTAAATCGATAAATAAATAATATTTCTTAATATTTGTTCACTAGCCCTTCTTTGCTTTGTCACTTCACGTTCTTTGCAGCAAAAAGGAAACCCTAAACACGTACAGAGTATCACGCTACGATCGCTCTCTTCCTCCAGCACTAGATTTCAGTACCTCGGTGTGACACTAGGTGTCACCATGGCAGCGCCGAGGCGCATCATAATAGACACAGGGGGCGTTTGAGACTGTGTGTGCAGTGTGAACAGCAAATGACCGATCCTTACTAAACCCTGCTCGGGAACGGCAGCCTGAACTTTTCGGCTCACCGCCTGCGCCAGGCTCGGGCAGTGCTGGGGGGGGCGGAAGCCTCTCTTCGGTTCCGTCATACTGCCCGACTTCACCGGAGCCAAGTTCGACACGGGGACTCGGGCCGCACCACGGCTCTCGTAGACGTTCATCTGCAGACGGTTGCCCTGCCTCGCCGCGCTCTGTACAGAACAAACAAATAAACAACAATAACGAACAGTTCTGTTGACTTCCTTCCACGTCGTATTTTACTGCTGCACATCTCAAAATCTGACGGACACTCAAACCTGAACTTTATCCTTTAATGCTTGTCAGTAGGGAGCGCTACACCCCAGAAACACTTAATAATGTCGTATATTTATGTTCTGATGTGAAAGCATTGATGTTGGAGTCACCAACAGTTCTGCATTATTATTTTTGCAGTACCTTCATCAACCTGCCAGTAGAGGGGGTGATTGCAGATCTGTGCAATCGATGCTATTATACGAATGCATTTTCAGTAACTATAATAACAGTAAACAGTAAATAAAAAGATTTCTGGTTGTTTACTGAAACTGGGAAGCGTCTCTAGACATGTTCAGGGTCCCTGCTGGAGTCTGGATCATGATTATGATTTTATTTTAACTATATGTATATAAAAAACACTTTACCTTCAGGGCTTCTTCATATTCCACTGAAAAATTACAAAAAACATCAACATGATCGATGAATACATGAACATATTTAAACGATATCTGAATCAATGTTTATGTTGATGTGGGATGAAGCTCTTCACTCACGTTGGCTGTTTATAGAGACCTATAAGACAGAAGGAATGCAGAAGATCAAAACCTCAGCGGGCACGCAGCGTGCGTGGCCCTCAGCGGGCGCGCAGCGGGCGCGGCCCTAAGCGGGCAGGTTTACATAATTATGACAGATGCAGGATGGAATTCGTACAGACGCACTCACCTCTTCATTCTCCTCGTCATAATACGTCAGCTGTAAAGTGCACAAACCGAACGATCTCTTCACCTGCAGAAACACACACGGTACACTGACATCAGGACCTTTATGAATATTATTAGTAATAATGTTATTATACTTTATGTTTTATTAACATACCGATAGGTCCTTTTGTTATAGTTACGTCTAAGCTACACAATATATCGTTCGAGTGTCGTCATGGTGATGTGCGTCCGCGTCGTGACAGTCACTTTAGACATATCAAATGCCATCTGAGACATCAAATACAACAGTGACACCTACTGGTCAAACACGAAACGTAACGTTTTAACGTTTTTCATTTTAAACGTTTGATGTAGTAAAAGTGTTTTCTAGTAAACTTGCGTTTGTTTTTCTCATTCTCTCTGTGTTTGGTGTTTATTTGTTTATTTATTTGTGTGTCTCCCCCCCCCCCCCAACCCTGAATAGGACAAAGTGATGATAAGACTCATAATGAATGGATTACGAAGGAGCATCATCAGGGTCCATGTCAATGAAGAACTGGAAGTCCCAGGAAGTCCCAGGACCCACCAGGACCCCCCACGACCCTGATCAGAGGGTTCATGAACATGCACGACTGTGTTTTAAGATGCAGACCTGCATTCGAACCTTCATCTAGGGCACTTGTCAGTAAATGACACGGACAATGAGTGTTGGGGTGTGTTCCCGAACGCTTCTGAATGCTTGGAGATGGTTTGTGGACCCACAGCGACCCTGACCAGGACCCACGATGAACGAGTCAGGGAGTGTGTGAGCGTGTAAGAACTGAAAATGTGGCGCATGCGCAGAACCGATGCCTCGATTTGACAGGTCGTACGACGTAGGCCTCGAGCAGAGACCTGATAAACGCTTTTACTCAACCCACAAAACATTCAACGTATAACGACATATAGTGAAAAATAATACTTAATAGGATCAATCAAGTCTGAATAAAAGATACATAATAATAATAATAATCTTTTCTCCGGGATCGCCTCACCGTGGCCTCCATACACTCCCAGCTCTTGATCTCCGAGCCGGACAGCAGGAAACTCTTGGTGTTTCCCCGAAAATTCACCTTCAGGTTGATGTAGAGCTCCATGGCGCGGATAATCAATCACACCGAGCCGCAAAAATTCAACACACCATTTAATCCGAGATCTCTCTCACACCGAGTCACTTTCTGTTTACATCGACGATTGTAAACACACCCACTGGGGTCACGTGGTCCGCGACCAGCTGACATCATGCAGTGAAATGGCCTGCCAGATAAATCCGGGTGCGTCTTCAATCAAGTTCACTATGCTCCCTATGTAGTAAACTAACGAATTCCAAGTGACACCCTAGCTAGCTTAGTTAGCAAAGAATCGGCCGTAAAATTACACCATATTTTGTTGATTGTTTTTTAAAATAATATTAAATTTAAGTAAATTAGTGCCGGCTGTATCCTAGTAGTTAGGATTGAAGGCTAGTAATCCAAAGGCTGTTGGTTCAAACTTGACCAATGCTAAATTACTAATCATGGGCTCTCGGGCGAGGCCCTTATCCCTCAGTTGCTCAGACTGTTTACTGTAACTACTTAAAATTACTTTGAATAAAGACGTCTGCTTAAAATGAAAACATGTTCTCAGAACATTCCGTTTTATCTGTGGGAATTTTGTTCTCCGGAACTTTCTGCCTTAAATTTATGAACATGATCAAAACCTTCCTTTTTCTTTTTAAAGAAACATTGTATTGGATTAAGAACATTTTTAAAATGATGTCCTCAGATCTGAATGTTCGGTGTTCTGTTGACACAAACATTCCTTCAGTGTTTTTTCTGCCCGGTGTTAAATAAATATTTAGTTGGCCAAAGTTAGAAGAACATTCGTATAATGTTACACTTAAAATAAACGTTTCAGACTAACATCGATTCGATTTTCAGCAGGGTCACGTAACGTTTATAGAACGTTCTACTATATGCTTGCTCATAACGTTGGGAGAACTTTACATACCGTCAGTGAGAGTTATGGGAACGTTTCCTGTCAGCGGGGTGGGTGCACATACTTATGAACAAAGCTTCCCTAGACATGACTTCAGGGTCCCAGCTGAGTCTTTGTCCATGTTTGTCCATGTTTTTTGTTTTTTTAAGAGCCACAGTTACCCTCAGCTTCCCTAACAGGGAATTATTTTGGTGTGTTGGTTCTAAACTGGTGTTTTAAAGCTGCTCGACACAAATAAATTTAGATAACTATTGTAATTTTTTTTTAACATTATGATAAAAGCGGCACGTTCAGTGACTTCATATTTCACTAAAGAATGAAAACACTTTAGGGAACACTTGGAAATATTAAACTATGTTGGAAATGATGAAGTATTAAAGAATAATCTGTAAACGAACAGATTGTTATGTAATCTTTTTCTGTCCTAATTGTTTAACCAGATTTTTTCTGTTGGAAGTATATAGACGTTCTTTATTTTGTGTGTGTGTGTGTGTGTGTGTGTGTGTGTGTGTGTGTGTGTGTGTGTGTGTGTGTGTGTGTGATCTCCAGATCGTAAAAATCCCAGCACGCCCGTGACCAGTCCAGCAAGTCCACACAAACTTTTGACCTGGATCTCTTCACGTCTTGAATTGTCCTGTGTAGTGAAGAGAACTTCTAAGCGGATGTTTGCCATCGCGAAACGGACGACACATTATCAGGGGCCTTGAGTAAACACCCGAGGTTTCTGAGAAGCCCCCCAAAAGCACTCAGAACTCAGAGGCCCAGCTTTCAAAATACGGAAGAGTGACCCGGGGCGCGTACTCTAAATGTTCTCCATTGTTTCACTAATCTCTAGCGAGCGACTCTAATCTGATCTGAGCAGAAACGTTGAGGATACACTGGGGAACAGAACGAGGGCGTTCTCATCAGACTCCTGTCCACCGCTGTGGTTTCCATTCTCAGGCCTCCATCAGCACTCCTGCAAGAACGATTAACGCACAACCGCATGGAAATGTGCACGTCTGGGTCTCATAACGCGGGCCTGGGAACGCTAGCAGGTGGTCGTCTGGGGTCACGTTATAGCTAATAGTTTTAACCTAATAGTCTTCTACCAGAAACCAAAACAACGTTTTACTAAGTAAAGCAATACAGATGTAGTACTGAACACTCACACACACACATACACACGATATAACAGATTAATAACAACACAATAAAGATCCACGTTATAACATTTAATATGTGAGACGACTGTTAGCTGGCAATCGATACAACACTACAACATATAATATTTTCTATGCCTTCTAAATATTGTATATTCTTTTAAAATGTCCCTTAAGATCGTGGAGGGCTCTGCAAAACATCGATGAATCAATAATTTGTTTTATTAGACTTTCCTTAAATATAGAAACAGTTTGAGCCAAGGTAAAAACCGTTTCTCTTCTCTCGTGCAGATGATTGAACTTTTTATTACTTTTACCAGATTTTATTTATTTTGTTATTTTTTTGTTTTAAACCTTGTTTTAAACGAATCTTTCTGAGGTTTTAGATCTGCATGAACGATGCGATACAAACAACATGACTTTGCAGTGACATCTAACCCTAATTGTGTGTGCACAGATAAGTCACCCACAGATAAGTATTTGTACTAATGAGCTGAATGACATTAGACATTATTAATTATGTTCTTCTGCATGTTTACACTTTAATCATCTCTTATCTCCTGCTAGTTTTGGGTTCCCACGCGAGCACAATACCGTGTGACCCCACAGAGGCTGTAGTCAGGGTCACAGATGCCCAGAATAGTCTTTCCATATCAAAGCAGGATGATACCCCCTCCAGAACCCCACATCACCACCCCTGACCCAACAGTCCTGTAACACGCCCTGAATGTCCCTCTGAATGGATTAACGTCCTGTCCGTGGGTGCAAAGTCAAATTCAGGGGAAAAAAACAACAAAAAATAACCACGAGGGTGACGTTTCATCTTCTGTATATTTACTCTGTCATAACAGGAAAACCGGTTTGCAATGGCAGCTCAGAAAACGACACAAACACGTGCAAATGTAAAAGCCGGAAAAAGGAAAACGACATGAAAAGAATCCGCAAGAAAACGCCACCTATTGTTTCTGTGGACAGATTTCTGAATGGAAGAAATAATAAACATTTTTACTTTTGATAAAAAAGGCCAAGTTCACGCCCGGGCGTTTACATACTTCTGTATCTGACCTGTACGGTTCATCTCCCATCAGCCCCTGCGTGCCTGTATGTACATACCCTGCACTACAGGAAATAAATCAATGTAAACGGTGCCTGTGTGTGTATGTGTATGTGTGTGTGTGTGTGTGTGTGTGTGTATGTGGGAAAGCAGGCAAAATGAAGTTATCATTAATCTTCCTACATCTGGTGACTGTTACTGTACTAGGACCACTTCCAAACTAACTAAATAAAAAGTAAAATGTCAATTAATTCCAAAGAGTGTTTAGATATTTAAAACTAAATACATTAAACTATCTAAATAAAATCATAACTAAAATACAATAACAACTAAATACAATTAATATAAGATAAAAATGTTTGTATAAACGAGGCTGATTATGATCATTATCATGTGGACCCTCATTTTGGAAGATCTTATAGAACAAGTTTCAAGCAATTGAACTCGCAATTAAGGGCTAAAGGGTTTAGCTCTCGGGACCCAACATTAGTGATGGTGGGACTTGAACTGACAGCCTTGTGATTGCTCATCCAGACTCTTATCATCTGTTGTGCTCATTCGTTTGAAAACTTTCACAAATCATCTTGTTTTGAGCTACTGTGCAAAAATCAGCCTCATCAACAGCTCTGGGATGAATCGGAACACCCTGTCCGTCAACCCCTGTGACCCCGCACAAGCCCCCCACCTCCCTGCCACCCACATTTACACAAACACACAAACTGGTTCACTCGCATCTCCAGTGTGTTACCACATCGACAACGTTACACCAAAGATGGAGAATTTATTCACATCACACAAAACAAAAGTATTGTTAAAACTTCATGACTCCCTCGAACCCGTGGTAGGTGTAGGGCTCCAGCGTCGGCTGACACACGTGCCGATCCAAGCACGCCATCTTGTTGTACTCGCAGTCGTGCTCTGAGCCCGGCGCGAAGTAAACGGCGTCCGGCGATTGGATGGACGGGTCCTCGTCGAAGTAATTGTGCGGGCGGATGAGGACGGAGCCGCCGTTTCCCACCGTCACCGTGTTGGGGATGTCCTCGGCGTGAGGGATGTGGAGGAACCCGGCCGTGACCCACGCCACCAGATCCTAACCAAGAGCAAAAAACTAAACGCATCAGATGCTGGATTGATCTCAGCTAGAGAACCGAATCACAACATTATAACAACATTAAAGATGCAACACTGCATTACGTTTTAGTGACATGAGTTAAACCTGCACATTACTCTTGTAAACAATCAATTATTACATAATGAAACACTGACGGTTGCTGTTGTTGCTAGGCTACGATAACGCTGCCTGGGTTATAGTTGGTGGTCTGACCACTAAGCCTGGCTGTGACTGAGGGAGGAAAGGAAGGTCAGTATTAATTTGGCAGGGGAACAATAAGCATTCCAGAAATCCCATAGGAGTCCTTGAGAGGGCCACAAACCTCATTCTCGATGCTCTCGTTATCCTCGATGAACGAGCTGAAGTCGACAAACGGATCCCACATGTAATTCTGACTGTACAAGCTGCTGCTGGTCTGCTCGGCGTCTTTATGCTTCGTTATCGCCACTTTATACCTGAGAAGGACAAAAGACGTTCAGCCCTCTTACTGCTCGCTGTGTCCACACTAGTGTCTGCTGGGTGGGAGAAACACCATCCGTGAAACCCTCAGAAATGAAAAGAATCACTGGAATAAATAAAACCGTTCTGGCCTAGCTTGTGCGTTTTGAGTTCATCATAAAACATTTAACATAAGTGAATAAATGATTGATGAGTAATTTTATTGCTTTTATAAAAGTATTTGGTTTAAATTGGTATATGATATTGTTGTTTGTGTATTTTATATTGTGTGCATGTATCCA
Organism: Ammoglanis amapaensis; assembly: GCA_028566735.1. Classification (NCBI taxonomy): domain Eukaryota; kingdom Metazoa; phylum Chordata; class Actinopteri; order Siluriformes; family Trichomycteridae; genus Ammoglanis; species Ammoglanis amapaensis. The sequence continues at coordinate 12,225 of JAOUQU010078739.1, forward strand.
GGTGTGTGCGTCTGCATGTGTAATGTATAATACAAACAAGTAAACAAAAGAAATGCGGATTATTATGCTGATCCCAGAATAAAATTTCTTTGATGTTCTATATTGTTCTTCACTCTCTGACCTGGCCCAGGACATGCTCCTCTCCTCAGGTTCGCTCTCTGGTAGATGATCCCCAGCCATGCTCAGCACCTGCAGTTTGTAGGTGCGGTTGTGGCCCCAACGGTTCGTCCGGTTACTCGCCACGTGCAGGTAGCGAGGGATCTTAGTGCCGTGCCTCAGCGCCGCCTCCTTCTCCGTCTTCAGATGGTTCTCCACCAGCTTGGGGATCTTGGAGACGTTCTTCTCCGACCAGGGAATGTTCACCTCCTCGTAAGTCATGTCTTTGGTCTGGAATATGTTCTTAACGCCTGTAAATACAAATAAGAGATAAGGGAGGAGAACATATTGAGGTTATAATAAATATTAGAATACATAAGAAAAAATAAAACATAATAAAGATAAACATTTGACTTAAAACAACATTCCAAGTCTAATGAAATAAACACATTCCAAGGTGCAAAATTTTATTTAAAGTCCAATTTATTAATTTTATTTGGTAATAAATTTTTATTAGCTGACTCAACCCATATAATTAAATTATTTATTATTTAGGATTTAACTTGTTTTGGTTCTAAATGTTTTTAGCTGGCCCCGCCCATCTATTTCTTTATTATTTTGGGCCCTATTATTTTTTTTTCTTTCTTTATTTTATTTGGTACTAAATGTTTTATTTGGGCCCCACCCATCTGTTTATTTATTTTATTTGGGCCCCACTTACCTATTTAACTTAAAAAAATGTTTTTAGGATTTTATTTTCATTTATTATATTTGGACCTATGTAATTTTATTTATCGTTTTTAGGATTTAACTTTATTTATTTGGTACTAAATGTTAGTATTTGATAAAAAAAAGAACATTTGCAAGACTTACCCAGAATATCCAGGTCCAGTTTAAAGTTTACGAAGTGCGTGTGGATGTTTCCCAGGACGTTTTCTGCCACCTGGTGGCCGTAGGCCTGACTGCCGGGGACCATGTACGAGGACGAGATGTAGCCGGTGGCTTGGACCCTGGCCTCCACCGAGCCGCTCTGGTAGAAGATAAAGTCCCAGATGTAGTCGTAGTTCCCAATGGCGGTGATGGTGCGGAAGTAGAGGGCGCTGTTGGCCAGGCCGCCGTAGCTGTTATGGAAGAAGTCGGCGAAGTGGCGTCGCAGGGGGCGGCCCACGTCGTGTTCGAAGACGCAGATGGCGTTCCGGAAGCGCTGCGTGGCGTTGGTGTCGATGTAGCGGTAGACGTCGATGTAGGTGGCGCCATAGGGGCAGTCGACGCCGCGGACCAGCTCATGGGCGAAGCGGCCGATGCCAATGCTGGAGTCCAGGAATTTGGTGAGGATCATACCGGGCGTCTTGGAGCCGTAGACGGACATGGCCTCCTGGACACTCAGCTCGTACAGGATCCTGTCGCCGCGGAAACGCACGTCGAAGACTCGCATGCCCGTCAGCGAGCTCAGACCGAACGCGAAGCTCCAGTCCAGGTAGATGACCTGGTTGTTCTTCACGCTGAAACGTTTCCCCTGAGGGTAATACTGCTGCGGTCCCAGTCCAGTCGGCTTCCGCCGGGGCTTCAGCGAGGCGTAATTGGCCATTTTCTTGAAGACGATCTTCTCCACGTTTCCGGACGCGTACGCCTTCTTAAAGTCCGGGATGGTGTCGAAGTAAACGCCGTTGTACAGCAGCTTGTCCACGGTCCACCTGGAGGAGTTCTGATCCTCGTGGTTGATTAAGATCTCGAAGCCGACCGGGTGGATGTACATCCCACTCACGTCTCGGAAGAAGGAGACCCACGTCTTGCGGTCGTCTTTCTTCAGTCCCCGGGGCATCCCTTCGAACGCGTTCAGGTTGTTCTCACTGGCGGCGTAACCAAAACTCTGCTTCAGCTCCAGCTCCATCAGTGGGAACACTTCACTATAGATGAGCTTGAAGAGCTGGACGTATTCTCCGACCGTCACCGGTCGGGCTGTGTACGGGAGCTCGGCCGTGCCGTACCTCTCCAGAGTGACGTCCCGGTGACGCAGAGGGCCGGACAAAGGTCCCACCACGTACTCCTTGAGGAATTTCGATTTGCCGTAGAAGACCACCACTTTGGCCTCCCTGACGGGCTTGGCTCCGCGGGTGTCCATGTACCGCAGCGCCTCGCCTTTTCTCGGCAGCTCCAGGTCGATGAGGAAGACGAAGTTCTCCGAGGTCTTAGCCAAGGCGCTGTGCGATATCTGCAGCTCCTTCTGATCCCACATGTAGTCACGGACCAGCCGGTATTCCTGCGGCGTCAGGTCCGAGAAGATCAGGCTCACGTCCGTGTGGTTGGCCGGCGGCGTCTCCGGCGGTTGCCCGTGGCATTTAGGTGGCCGGTTGGAGTTCAGGCAGATCAGCACCACGTTGAGGATGATGGAGGCGAGCGCCAGGAGGATCAGCGCACACTTCACGATGGAGCTCGTCCCCTGAGAGACCATGTCTGATGTCCGGGGGCTTCTGGTCCGAAGAAACGATCTGCCGAGCTGCACCTACAGCTTTGGACTAAATGTGTGTGTGTGTGTGTGTGTGTGTGTGTGTGTGTGAGCTTTTACCCCTCCCAGAACATTTTACCCCTCCATGTTTCTCTCCACCTCATTTCATTAAACATCCCGCCCCTCACGTCACGTCTTGTACAATCATCAACACGCCGTCCAGCACTGATTTATTTTACTTCAATAATAAATTAATAATAAATCTTCGCTTTCTTTGGTTATATAATTTTATAACGTTTGGGTTTGTGTGAGATATTAATGAGGTTTTATTTTATAAACTCGAATAAGAATTTGATTTCATATTCGCTCGTTTTAGTCAAACTTTGTTTGTGAAGCTAAAAAAACTACAACCCAACAACTCTGGGACGAACTGGAACATCAACGGTCCATTTTATATAAAGTGAATTATATCATAAGCAGCAGCTTTAGTGGTTAAAGAATAAAGATCAGAAGGTTGTAGGTTCTAAGCCCCACCTCTACCAGGTTGCTGCTGCGTTGAAGCCCTTGAGCGAGGCCCTTAACCCTGGTGTGTGTGTGTGTGTGTGTGTGTGTGTGGTTTTGAAAAACAGTGGAAATTAACATGTAAAATACGATCTGAATGGTCGAGAGTTAAGGGCGTCTCTCAAGGGCCCGACAGCAGCAAATTGGCAAACATGTAAGGATCGAACCCACGCCCTTCTGATTGCTAGTCCAGCATCTTAAGCGCTAGACAGAGGAGCAAGTGTTCTTCCTCTATCCGGGGTCGTAATGCATCATGAACAAACGTTTGAGGGTTATTAAGGCTTAAGAGTCCCCCCGTCCCCCGGAGGGGCCCAACAATAGAAGGTCTCAAACTAGTTCGTGAAACCACAGACTCACTGAGCCAAACAGGAATCCTGCTCCCGTCTGGAGAAGGTTCCAGAAATCTCGTTCTGCAGATTTTAATTTCATCGTTTCCTGTCGAGAACGAAGAAGAACTGAAAGTTTGTATTTATTTCAGCGCTGGAACATTTGAAATATCTGCATCATTTTATAAATCAGATACGCTGGGGTCCCCTGCGGGCGGGAAAAAGCCGGTCTGATAATGTCGTTCGTGTTTGTTTTATTTTCTGGATGGAATGTCGGCTGACGATTCGCTCTGGCCGCCGTCCTGGCTCGGGTCCGAGTCGTCCTGATAACATCCAGATGTTCTTTTGGTTTACAAACGTGTTCCAGGCGTGTCGGTCAGTCTCCCGGCGCTTAAACCAACTCAGAACTCAGATGCAGTCAATGCACTTGATTTCGGCCCTAAACACAGAATTATTATTATTATTATTTTAATAAAATATTATTATTATTATTTTAACTCATACATGCACCAGCGTGACTTCCACACTCACTAATAAATCACTTGTGTTAGCAAAATTATAAACGTCCAGCGTCACTGCAGCCGTTCCTGTACGATATTGCAGTCCTGTGCAGGAACGTTCCTCCCCTGTGTGTGTGTGTGTGTGTGTGTGTGTGTGTGTGTGTGTGTGTGTGTGTGTGTGTGTGTGTGTGTGTGTGT
>JAOUQU010078847.1:0-16349 GCA_028566735.1 Ammoglanis amapaensis
GCTCCTCCCTCCCCTCTTAGCGCCCACACACACGAAGCGGAATAACTAGAACATGTGAACAGAGCACCCATAACATTGAGCGATCGCTACAATATAATACATATATTGTCATTTTCTAATTTACACCAATGCAAGAGTGATTTATAAAAGAATAGCGACAAAACAAATCGTGATTACACCATTTTAAAAATGGCGATAAAACCGTAATTCGAATTAACCGAATTAATCGTGAAAATCGCCCAGCACTAGTGGGTATTATATGAATATATAAATAGGTATTCAGCCATTAGGCCGTATAATGGTCCCAAGCTCAGGTAAATAGAAGGATTGTGAGGATCGGAAGCAAACATCGTAAACATTAAGTTGCAATGAGTGAATACTTTTAAATACCAGTGTGCAAGTTATTATAGAAAGCTGTCAAATTGTGTTGTTGGTGTGTTTTTTTAAAGTCCTGTTTTCTCCTCCTGTAGCTGGACAAGACTGGCTTGCCCACTTGCATTGAGATGTGCATACGCGCCTTCCGTATGGATTCCTGCGAAGGGGCAAACAAGGCCACCATCTGTAAAACCATCTCCTGTCTTCTTCCCTCGGATCTGGAGGTGAAACGGGCCTGCCAGCTTACAGAGTTCCTCCTGGAGCCGACGCTGGAATCGTATTATGCCGTGGAGACCCTGTACAACGAGCCAGACCAGAAGCAGGAGGAAGAGAGCCTTCCGATTCCGACCTCATTACGCTGCGATCTTCTTTTCGTCTTTAAAACCCAGTGGCCCTTCGATCCTGAATTCTGGGACTGGAAGACACTAAAGCGCCATTGCTTAGGGCTGATGGGTGAAGAGGCATCTATCGTGTGCTCCATCGATGAGCTTAATGACGATCCTCTCGCGGGCATGGATCTGGAGGAGTCGGGCTCGGCTAATGATGAGTTCAAGGACGTTTTCGAATACTTTTTAGACACTACAAATGAACTCAATGAGATCTCGGACCAGAAACAGAAAAACCGGGAAGTGAAGAAGTTGAGGGAGAAAGGCTTCGTGTCTGCCCGGTTCAGGAATTGGCAGGCCTACATGCAGTATTGTGTTTTATGCGATAAGGAGTTTCTCGGTCACAGAATAGTGCGGCATGCCCAAACTCACTTGAAGGATGGACTTTACAGCTGTCCGATTTGTATCGAGACGTTCGAGACGAGAGAAACTCTCGAGCCACACGTCGCGCTACATGTCAAACAGTCCTGCAAAGAGCGACTGGCTTCCATAAAAACCACTAAGCAGCTGGTAAACGCAAAAACGGACTCGTCGGTTCCAAGTGGAGAAAACAACCAAGCGAAATTTAAATCAAAAACTGGTGGCAGTTTAAACAATAAGGGTCCCATGGGTTTTCAGACCAGGTTTGGAGTCAATGGGAATGAGACAAATATTTGCCCAGTTCCGAACTGCAGGAAAGGATTCAAGTATTTCCGCAACCTGATTGCCCACGTCAAGGATCATGGGGAGGTCGAGGAGGCGAAACGCTTTCTTGAAATGCAGAGCACGAAGATAGTGTGTCAGTATTGTCGTCGTCACTTTCTTAACGTCAATCACCTCAACGATCACCTGCAGGTCCACTGTGACGCCAAGCCTTATACCTGCATACAGCTAAACTGCAAAGCTAGCTTCGACACCAATGCAGAGCTGCTTGTTCACAGCAAAGGGCACTCGGTCTTTAAAGCCAAGTGCATGTTCCCGGGCTGCGGAAGGGTTTTCAACGAGGCTTATAAACTGTATGATCACGAGGCACAGCATTACAAAACGTTCACCTGTAAAGACCCCGGCTGTGAGAAGGTCTTTCATAGTCAGTCCCAGCTAGAGCTGCACGAGGAGAGCCACAATGCGAAGCCAGATGAACAACCGACCACCAAGGATGGAAATGCTTCTCAATTAGACCCTCGCTCTGACGATACCCTAACATCCATCAAACTCGAGCAAGACAACTTTCCAGGGCCTTCAGTAAGCAACTTTGAGTCCGATCCTACCGATCACCTTTTGGATCTGATGAAAGTAAAACACTCTGTTAATAACATGCTTAATCTTGCTAGTCTAGATCCTACACATGCTTTTGACCCAGGGACACCTGGTACTGAACCACCTGGTCAGAACTTTATGCAGCAGAAGAACCCGCAGATAGATTGCCAGTTAATAAAACCTCAGCCCAATCCCATACACATTTCTGCAAATTCTGGCCACCTTTCTTCCAGACCTGTCTACTCTTCAGCCAGCCCAATGCACCGTTTAACCAGACCCATTCACCCTCCCAACAACCCCATCCGTGCATCAACCAACCCAATGCAATCTCCAAATAATCCCTTACACCATTATGCCAACCCCATCTACCCGTCAGCCAACCCTATACAATCTCCCAACAATCCCCTACACCATTCGGCTAACCCCATCCACCCGTCAGCCAACCCAATGCAATCTCCAAATAATCCTTTACACCATTATGCCAACCCAACCCACCCGTCAGCCAACCCAATGCAATCTCCAAACCATCCCCTACACCATTCGGCCAACTCCATCCACCCGTCAGCCAACCCTATTCAATCTCCCAACAATTCCCTACACCATTCGGCCAACCCCATCCACTTGTCAGGAAACCCAATGCAATCTCCCATCAACCCCATCCACCCATCAGCTAATCCAATGCAATCTCCCATACACTCATCAGTCAACCCAATTCAATCTTCCATCCACCCCTCTGCCAACCCCATGCATCATTCATCAAATCATATTCCCCCTTCCGCCAACTCTGTTCATCTTCCAGTTAATTCCATCCACCCTCCCGCCAACCCTATTCACCGTATCATCAATCCCATGCACCTTCCCACAAACCCAATGCAATCTTCCATTAGCCCTATACACCCACCAGCCAGTCCTCTTCGCTCTCCCACCAAGCCCATTCATTCTGGTCCCAGTGCTCTTCACCCTCCCTCCAATCCTATCCACCATCCTGCCAATCCATTGTCATCTTCAAACAATCATCCAGTGCCTCACCTGAATGAACCTAAACAAGATAATCCCCTGTTAGATGGCCTAATGAGTGACCCAATGCTTTCTCCACCAGGAGTTGTTCCTCCCTCTTATCATGGCATTCTTGAGGACTTGCAGCAGGTACCCTCAGGAGACGTCTTACAAGCTCAAATGCAAACTGCTGTCGCGCAAAGTCAAACGCAATCGCTGTACAGTACTGAAAATCCTTCATACGGACCATATGCTTCAAACCCCATGTCACAGGTTCAAGCTCCATCATACCAAGTTCAGTACAATAGTAGCGTTGTACCTGGAACAAACACCGCTCATCATGTTGCACCAGCATTGCCAGCATCACAGAGGCTTCCTTCACAAGTCACTTCTTTTCCTGTCAACAGGCAGGTCTCGGAGAGCAGACAAGTACAACCAGTGCAGGCAAACGCTGGTCTGGGTACAGAGGAAAAAGAGAGATATAAATGTGCATACGAAAACTGTTCTCGCGATTACAGCAACTATCGGAGTTTGACCAAGCACATGAAAGCTGCTCACTGTGAGTTTTATACTCAGTGGAAGCTAGCGAAAAGAAACAATAAGGTACCATCTATTACAAGCAGACCCGTGTCCATGAATGGAAACCTGCAATCCGTCGGAACCTTTCCCAGTCAGGTGGGTCAAAGCAATCAAACTCCTGCAGCACAGGTGCAGAATCCGACTGTTCAGCATCAGTACTCAGTAAGCTGCCCAAATCCTACGTACCCTCCTATACCGTCACACATCGGAGCTCCTACTGGACAACCATTCCCCAATCAAATGGAGAACATTTTAGACCCCATTGTACTCTCGCAGTTAGGAAGCTCTACAAACGAGTCTCCGGAAACCCATCACCGGACCTGGAATACAGCCCCGATGGACGACTCACTTCAACAGGCTTACCATTCGCAAGCGAGGAACATCGAGGTCATATCCAGTGGTCATTCCTCCTCGCTAATGAATACGGCTATACAAGGCCAAGAGTCAAACACCCACCATGAGAGGATGGCCTATTTGGCTCTGCAGCATCACAATTCCCCCAGTCATTACATCCACACCCAGACAGAAAGTCAACAAATTGGAAATTCTTCCAAAACAAGCCACACTAGTGGCTCTGCTGGTTCTTACGTTCAACCAAATATCAAATCTGTACCTGTGGTCAAGCACACCGAATGTGTAATCAAACTGGAGAGGAACCCGAGTTTAGATTCACTCCCTGAGCAGCAAAGTCTATCACCGACAGATGTCAATCCTCAGAAGCTTAAAGAAGACGGTAGTAAATCCACACAAGATGGTGAAGTAAAGAAGCGCAAACGAAGCAACAGAACGAAGTGGCCCGCCATAATCAGAGATGGGAAATTTATTTGCTGCCGCTGTTTTCGAGAGTTTCAGAGTCCTAAATCTCTCGGTGGGCATCTTTCCAAACGTGCCATCTGCAAACCTTATGATGAAACGGTCCTCAGTGCAGACCTTCCCACTTCATTTCTTGATCTTCTGAACTCGCCTCACCTATCAAATTCTCCTCAGTCTTCACCTTCTCACATGGATTCCAGCCAAGTATGGCCTTCAGTGAGTAAAGGTCCGCTCGATCCGAAACTATTCCCAAATGTCACTTTTCTACACACTAACGATCTGGAATATACCAGAAATAACAAGCAGAGCAGTGAGACTATCAGAGAAGTTGAAGCAAATCCCATCGTTTGTGAGTCTGTCGGTGTAATTCAGCAGACATTCCATGAATCATCCATGTCTTATCCACAAGATGGACAAAGCAGCGTGATCCAACACACAGGAAATATCAAAGACAAGAACAATCAGATGAATCAAGTTAAATCTACTCTACCCCAGCATGACAAAGCTTTGATAAATGAGTGCCCTGCCACCGATTCACTTTTGTCCTGTTTGCTAGATGAAGACACTCACATGTTTAATGAAGATCCTACTGACCATGTTGGCAGAATGTTGCAGGTCAAAACACTAAATAAGATCAAAGAGATCCAAGAAAAGTCTACAGTTGCAAACACTTCTGGATTGTCCAATGATGGGCTTCTTGCTGCAATGGCAAGTCTTGCTCAAAATCTCGTCTCGGAAAAGAGTGTTAAGGAAAAACTTCGAGAACAGATATTGGCTGGAGACTTCCAGAAAAGAAATACTTCAGGACAGGCTCAAGGATTTGAAAATATACACTTGCAAAACTCTGCAGCCTCTAGTCCTGGCGTGAATATTCCTCAACAATCAAACGTCATTCAGACGACCCCTCAAAGAAGCGAGACTCCAGGAAATGATTCCGGGCTTTCTGTAGACCATGATGCTTGCAGAGTTAATGTTGCCTCTAATAACACCTTGCCAAAAGGTATATATAATTCCCTGGCAGGTGATTCTAATGACACTGTCGCAAGTGAAACTCTCAGCAACCCACAAATACAAGATGATGATGCAATCGTGGCTATTCAAAGAGCTCTGGAACGATTGGACTTGGATAAAGAAATCAATGAAGATGAGAAGTTCACCACGGACCTTCCAGAAAACTCCGGAGTACCCAGGACCTTAGACTCAAACTCTGTTCTAGGGAATCGTGGGTATGGCTGTGACGTGGATAAGTGTGATTACAGAGCGATGACGAAGGACGCCCTTTTTAAACATCTCATCAGGCAGCATAACTACACTGATGAAATGCTGAACCAGTTCCGGAAAGAGCAGTTTAACATTGCCCCGTTCACCTGTCAGCTTTGTCCTAAGACTTTCACTAGAAACTCAAACCTCAGAACCCATTATCAGACCTGTCACAAATACTCAATGGAGCAGATTGTGAAAATGGGAATCACACGTCCATACAACCGAAAAACTTTAGAGGGTGATCAAAGCCCTTGTCCTTCTGATTCTTTGGTGCGAAAGGGAATCTCCTCACCTCCGGGTGTACCTCTTCAGGCTGTGAAATCAGAGTACAATGTACATTTTGAACAGCCACCACCCACATCTTATTTTGCCGCTAGTATGGACACCATGCAGAGATCAGAAACGGCGGCATCCAATCAAAACAAAACAACGAGTGCAATGCAGTCGTCAGTAATTCGGCATGTCCCTTCTGCAATTCCTACTTCTAACATAGTGCAGGACGGCCAGAGACTCTCTGTGCCCTGCCAGTCTGCATACGGAATGCCTGCTGTAAGGTCGTTGCCTACTGGTACACTGGCTCAGTCTTTTACAGCACAGATGAGCAATCTTTTAAAAGAGAAGCCCAAACTTGGAAGACCTAAACTACAGAAACCGAAAGAAATGATCAAAAAGCCCAAAGAAAAAAAGATGGGCATCGACGATGCTTTCAGCCCCTATCGACCATACCGTTGTGTTCATCAGGGCTGTGTGGCCGCCTTTACTATTCAGCACAATCTCATTCTTCATTACAAAGCAGTCCATCAGTCTGCTCTGCCCAAATTTGAAGCCAACGATGACGAGGATTTTATCGATGAGGAAGAAAATGAACAGGTTGAAGAAGATGACCTTCCTGAGGATGAGCTCACTGAGGTGTCAGAGTTGCGCTGTCAGGTGAAAGACTGCTCTCGGATATTTCAGGTAGTTACAGACCTACTGCAGCATTACCTTCAACTACACAAGCTGAAAATCGACAAAGCGGGTGCCATGATGTCCGGTATGAATCTGGGAAGGTTTCAGTGTGATCAGCCAAACTGCGAGCTCACCTTTACTGCAATCTGGAAGTACATTAGCCATGTGGACATGGATCATAAAGAGAATAAGGTCTCAAAAATTCAGCCTATCGATGGCGTGTTCCATTGCGAAGTCGAGGGCTGCAACCTCGGATATTCCACTCGGTCCAATCTACTGCGGCATGTCATGAAGAAGCATGAGGAACTTTACAAACTTGAACTTCTTAATGGCAAGCGAAGTGCGAATGGTATTCGGCTCGGTCGACCTCCCAAAATTGATTCTTTTGTCGAAAAAGAGAATAGAGAAGTTAATAAGAAACCAATGTCAAAACCGGCTCTAAAGGCAACAGACAAGAAGAAAAAGGAGCAGAAGAACCACTGGACGAAGTATGGTAAACCCATTTTAAAAACGCAAGAGGAAGCATCTGCAATGTGCACCAAGCAGTTTCCGCTTCAGTACCCTTGCATGATTAAAGGTTGTGAGACTGTAACTGGGTCTGAACGGAATCTGATGAAGCATTATGTCCAGCACGGCCTGCCCAAACAGGACTTGGAGGAGCAGAGAAGTAATTACATATTCTGTAAGAAAATGCCTCGGTCAAAATACCATTTAGCATCAAAAAGCGACGACTCGGACGAGAGCTCTATCGAACTATCTGAAAACGAGGAGGCTCTCGACAGTGCGCCCAGCGAGTCTGAGCTGTCAAAGCCTACATCTGAAAAAGAGAGTACTGAGGATACGGAAGTTTCTGATGTCAAATTATTCACGGACGTAAGCTCCGACAGCTCTGTAGTCGTCAAGCGCAAGAGAGGACGTCCACGCAAAGGGGAGCGAGTCCGAGAGAGACCTGTCGTACGCAAGAGAACAAGGTTAAGTATTGTACAGAGGTTCTCCGAGACCTTCACGGATAACTCTGACACTTCTTCCAGTGCCACGATGTCTCAGAACCAGTGCCCCGAGCAAAACCCTGCGCTGACCACCTTCACGCCAATGGGCTTTGAGATGTCCTTCTTAAAATTCCTGGAGGAATCCAGAAAGTCCCCTGAGAAGAAGAAAGTGGCTGAAAAAGTGGATGTTCCACGCAAGAGAAACCTCTCAATGCAATTAAAGACGGCCACTGTCGTGTGTAGCAGGATCGATTCGGATCGGCACACCAGAGGGACGATGAAATATGTGGAATTTAAGAACCCGCAGAAGCTAACCTCTTTGAGAAATGTGACATTCGAGGTGCAACGAAGTTTTTCCAATGTTTTTGAACTCCTGCTCAAGCAGCTCCATGACTTGCAGCCGGCGGTGGTTATTCAAAGAGAGTTCGATTAATATTATATGGTGTAATTCGGAAGCCCTGAGTGCACAGTCACTGAGCTGTCTGGATAAAATAAGATGTGTATGTATGTTAGTTTGACTTCTGGCGATTGCTGGCTGGCACCCGATGTTTTTTTTTTTAAGTGCTGTGTGTATTAAACCTGTTTTGTAGTGATTAACTTAAAGCGCAGATGTGAATAATATACCTCTAAAGCATGCTCATCCATCTACATGGGGGGAATTCTTTTAAACCTTCATTTTAATTTCAGAGGCCCATATAAGAACACGCCTCTGTTCCTGTTGGACTGGACGTGTACTGCACCGATGACCCAGTTTTAGTCGTCTTCATCTTGTATTATGAATCTAAATACGTCTGATGTTGTGTATCAGTGTGGACGTACCTGACGTTCTGGATAAATTACTGCCACCAGCAGTCTGTACGCTAAACAACAAAGACCAATTTATTACAGCTTGCCTTTTTTAAATATGTGTGGTTGTCCTTATTTCATGGTACGATTTAATCATGGTGCTGACTGATCATTGTTCCATACGCCGTTTATGTACAATTTATTCCAGTACAGTGATCATTAATAAACACTACCAACAGTTGTGGGGATAAATCCCTGAGAGGCGACTTTGTTCACCACGACACCCCAAAAATAGCTTACATTTAAAACTATTTTTTAAAAGAAATCTTTTTACTACAGTCTTTTTACACACTTATGATGAATTATTTTTTCCACATTTAACCCAATCAGTGCAGTAAAACACACATTTATACACATTAGTAAACACACACAAGGGGGCAGCAGTGAGCACATGGCTGGCTCTGTGTCGGAACTACACCAGAAGTAAATGAAATCATTTTATACAAAGTTATAATACATAATAAATACTTTAATTTATTACCACATACAATGTGCTGCAAAATATATTTATTATACAATATTTGTTTACATGCTGCTTTTTATTTTTTAACATGCTTATAAAAATATTTCCTGAAATGCTATATTTAATACTATCAAATTTTCAAATGTTTTCAGTTCGATTGTGTTTTTATGTAAATGTTTTATATTTAAAACATGAAGCCACTCATATCTTCTTTCCTCACTGACATTTATTGGAAAGTGTTTTAATGGTTTCTGGTTTTCTACAGGACCGTAACTGTGGATGCTCAGGTTGAAACCAATTGCAAAATGGTCCTCATGACTTGTATAAAAAAATTTTGGAACTCATTCAGCTGATGCTTAACTACTTCGCTTGCTACTGGTTTTTGCTTCTTGAGCATTCGTGCAATTTTTAGAACAAAAGCCGGTTTGCTGCAGTGCAGAATCTTTAAATGATTCCAGGACTGCATTAGTGAGAACGAACAATGACGAGCCAATAAAGCGCACAATGATTCTACTGTACATAAAGATCAAACCTTGTTGGCAAACTAGAAAATGTGGTTCCTCTTCAATGTGTGTGTGTGTGAATGAAAACTGAACCCATGTTGTCCTGCACCTATGTGGTGGGTGTTTGTTCTGCCTGAGATTCTTTTCCAACTTTTTTGCTTGGTTTTGGGTCCAAAATGAGTGTGGAACTGGAATGGCCATGACATCGGCTCACTTTTTTGTCCTCAACGGGGACGTATCTCTTACTGAAGCATTTCCAGCACTGCTTGGAGAGGATGTAGACCATCTCGCTTACGTTAAGCACCATGCAGAGTATTGAGGTGCACCCCATGATGTAGAGGAAAATTGTTTTCTCTGTAGCTTTGGAGATGTAGCAGTCGACTGTATTGGGGCAGGGATCCTCCACGCACTGGTACATCCGGGGAATGGAAAACCCTTTATACAAAAAGTAGAAGATCAGAAGAGTGCCCACTTCGAATGCCGTTTTCAAGATTAGACTGAGCAGGTAGGTACAGAGCAGGCCACCGTCGATCCTGCCTTTGTCCTGGTACAATCTCCGGCCGTGCTTTTTCTCACGATGTTCTCGATATGCTACATGTAACGCCACCAGCAGTGAGGGTGTGGATACCATGATGAGCTGCATTGCCCACAGGCGGGCGTGAGACACCGGGAAGAACTTGTCGTAGCAAACATTGTCACAGCCGGGCTGTTGGGTGTTGCAGATAAAATCCCTCGATTCGTCCTTCCAGACGTTCTCAGCGGCAGCGACGAACACCAGGATGCGAAAGATAAAGACCACAGAAAGCCAAATACGACCAATCGATGTGGAGTATTTATTTACCCCGCTCAGCACGTTCTGTAAAAACGCCCAGTTCATCGCTGTACAAATGAAATATTTAAAATTTCATCACTAACAGTTAAAGAAGCAATTTAAAACATAAACAAAATACAAATTAAATATGGAAATATGCTATAGCATTGCAGAAATGTTCATTGTTTTATGGAGTTTTATGAATAATCAAACAGCGACAATAATATAACTGCATTATTTATTTTTTACCAAAGGGAGAGAAAATATAATAAATGTGAACTAAAAGAGTATCAACAATCAACACATCCTAAATCGTTCACTAAATATTAAATATGACAACTTTTGGTCACTTTATTGTGAACATTAAAGTAAGTACTAATATTAATACGAATGCTATTGATATTATTTCTATTAATTTCTGACTTCTCTTTTCTCTGTTCAGTACAGTGACGTAACACGGTAAAGAGAACCATGTTCCATGTACTTTTACTGGGTCTAGTTAAAATGTACCGGTTAATGAGAGTAAATTGTCAATTCTAGTTATATTACACCCTAAATATGAAAGATTAGGTATTGTTTAATACAATGTACAGAAGAAATATACAGATCTCTATTTACCTGCTGTTCTGTTTGTAGGTTGAGAGAGAGAAAGAGCCGGTGGTTCTCGTCATGCTTTGAAAGTCAAATGTACCTGTGTGGAGGGGGTGTGTGTGTGTGCCCGGGTTACTATGGTAGTGTCTCACCTGTGTGCTTACAGCAAACACTGTAAGCTGATCTACCTGTTTCATATTCGCATTTTCCATCAGAAAGTTTTTTTTATTTTAAACTCTGAATTCACTAGAAGCAAAACTACAGAATAATAGGTTCATTATCTGACTATAATAATGAAAAACAAAGCAAAATGTTTTTAGATGAACAATAAAAATGATAAAGCAATAAAGCAAACAAACAGCAGGCTGATGGTGTCCTGTAGACTGACAGATCTGTTTGATGCCCGGTAAACAATGCGTTTAATGTGAATGTAAAGGATGTGCCGTGGGTATCAGATCCAGCCCGAAATCATCCATGATTAATCACATCAGCACCTTTATTTATTATTAATCTTAGAACCGCCATGTGAGACCTACTACCTTTTATCTTGCCCCCCCACAAAGTGTCAGTCACATATCATCAGCAGCACAATGCCTAAATATTTTCATCCATTACCAGGGTCATGGTGCAAATGCACAATGTACAATACACTAAGCATGGGGAGAACATGCAAACGTCACACAGAAAACCCTGGAGCAGTTACTGGACGGAACAAACTCACATTCAGTTCTGATTTAAACAGCATGATGGTGAGAGAGTTGTTTACAATTACAATAAAGGAAGCTGAAATACTTCTGTATTTGTAAATGTAATTAACTTCCTTATGTTTACATTGTAATTGGAAATGACCAAATAAGCTTCTATAAGATCCCCATTGGTCAATACGGTACACAGCTCTATTCATGCACGTTTTTCATTAATCATATAAATATTTCTTTTCTTTAATCTTATTATTCTTTTGTCTATCTACCAACATAATAAGAGTTTTATTTTTTGGTGTTTCATTCTCTTTTAGAAAGTATTTAATAAAAACTCACACCAAGAAATCCTGATTTTGATTCCCTGGTTTCCCAAGATCTGAAAGATTTCGTTTGAGTGAACTGGTTTCCTCCCACAGTCCAAAAACATGCCATAAAATTGTCCCATCGATACAAAACTCCCCATAAGAAATGTACATAACTAGAACATTGAATACAACATATTCATATATAGTGCATACTGCTAATATATAGTTTAGATTAAATATTAAACTGGTGTTAAAATAATTTGGATTTATTTATTTAGTTTTTATTTAATGATTTGGCAACCCAGAGCTTTCACATTCACAGCCTTTAACAAGATGGCTGCGAGCATTATGCTAGTTCTAGCATTCCGTTGATAGATTTTTTCTTCTGAAAAGTTTGTGTCTCTTGTACTATTAATATTGCATTTATTGTATAAATGATTTAATAGTTTTAATGCGGTTTTTTGTTTGTTTGTGTGTTTTGTTTAGTTAGAGACTTTGTGAGGATCCATCATGTCCTCCAGTGAGCAGGACAGAAAAGGACCCGGATTGAGAGGAGCGAGAACTACATCATTTTTCCGCGTTTTTAATCCTGAGCTCTTTATTAAACCTGTAAGTTTTATGACACAGAATTTAAGTTTATTTACATTAACAAAAGCGACTTGTTATTGCTAAATATAATGCATTCAAGTTAACTATATCTCCTTCTACAAAATAAATAAAGTCTTCCCAGAGCTATTAGCGCCACCTGTTGAACGGAGGTGTATTTACACAAACAGACCAATATTTTTATTTTCCCTTCTCTTCATTGATTAATTATAATATTTGATTTTTCACCTTTTATCACATGTTTTATATCTCAGACAGACTGTATCTATATAGGGTTAGTTTCTCTTACTGTCTTGGGGTTACTGTCTTCTCTTACTGCAATGGGATTGACCTGGCCTTTTACATTTTGGTTACACTTATATTTTGGTTAATGTACATATTCCATCCATTTATGATCTAGTTTTACCACCGCTTAATTTTATTTAGGGTCACGGTGGGACAAAACACTATACACCTGAAACAGGTGTCTCGCAGGGTGCAGGGACAAACACAAACCCACACACACACACACACACAGGACAGTTTCAGTATATCTAATGAGCCCGACTAGATGTCTTTGCACTGTGGAAGCAAACCCACCCAGACACAGGGAGAACATGCAAACTACACACTGGCCTTATAAATCTCAGCAAATCGCTACTACTTTTCAAGTACATTTAACTACAGTTAAATTTCTGCTGTTTTTATGATTCTGTTGGTGTGAAATGTTTCTCTGTCTCTTTTTTTTTGTCTAGAACAAGCCGGTGATGGCTTTTGGTCTGGTCACTATTACACTGTGTGTTGGATACTTGGGGTACCTGCATGCGATGAAGGAGAACAACGAGCAACTGTATGAAGCCATCGACAGTGAGGGCGAGAGGTACATGCGCAGGAAATCCTCCAAATGGGACTGAACAGAGATTTATGTTGTTTACAAGCAATCAAGATGGAGCAGAGCATGTAAATGGATGTTTGAAATATATGATTTCTAATAAAAATGTGTTGTCAGCATTTGTAACACATACAAATCACGTCCAGGTGTTTTTGTGAATGCTTTCATAATTGCTTCATAAAATATGAACAAAATACAGATATACTAAGACACTGGCTCACTTAAAAAGAAACGGGGTAGAACTGTCAACTCACAGTACACACACACACACACACACACACATTTTCAGTATTTTCAGTTAACCAGACTGCATGTCTTTGGACTCTCGAAGGAAGCCTGGATACTCAGACGTAACCCCGCGTTGACACCTGGAGAATATGCCAACTCCACACAGAACGCCTCGGATTGCCTTACTTGGGACTCGAACCCGCACCTTTTTGTTGTGAGTTGACAGTGTTAACTACAAAGCCAACTGTTGACAATAATAAAAATAAATATTATAAATATTATAACAATATGAATATTATCTTAGCATAATAATTATTATTATTAATGCTAATTATAAGTCATTAGTGAGTGTTTTAATTGCATTTTGTTATCGCATTTTAATTATCATATTATTAGCGGCTTTTTAAAAGAAGAACCAATCAGAGAGCGGTATGCAAATATTATGGTAACTATATCGCGCTTGTCAGTGCTACGAATCCCCGCCCCTTTGTTTTAAGCTCCGCCCACCGCCGTTATAAAAGCTTAAGTCTCAGTTTCCCTCGCGCAGAGCTCGAGCGACTCGGAGTCACTCAACTCCGCCAACATGGCGCCACCACCGAGCATCACTCGACTTTTTCCAACTTTATGTTCACAAAATCCTCCAAAACCACCAAGTCTGCACCGGGAGGAACTTTAAATAAGCGTCAAAACAGTCGCACCGTCGATCTGGTGCAGATTAATTACTACCGGAACGTTGAGCCTCGAGACCCGACATGAACAACAATACAGGTAACAAGTGCACGTGAGCTCGAGCGTTTTGTTCTTACACACGTTCACTTCACATATTCATATTTATGATTTACTAACATGATTATGACGATCTTTTATAATCTATAAATCTTTTATAATCTCAAAACCTTCAGTTTAGCACTTTAGCCAGATGTGAAAATGTCTGGAATGATGATGTCATCAGGACCCTCCTTAATTATCTTCAATTCACACAGTGTGTGTTCAAATACTTGGATCTACAAAGTAAAGAAGCAAAGCACGTGTGCATTAAAGTTTAAATACCAGATGATACAGTAAAAATAATTGATATTTGAAATGATAAAACTTTCTGTTAAATCTGCAGCTTGTTTCAGGTCCTCAGGTGAAAAGTTCAGGTGTTTCTGCACCACATGGTCCTGGACCCAGTGCAGCTCAGCGCTTCTTCCCTGTCCGTTTCCTTATCCTCTCCCTGGATTTACATCCTCAGCATTTAAGCCACTCCTGTTTTCCGTTTGTATGACCGCCTGTAATCAGAAGGTTGTCGGTTTAATCCAGAGAGTCCCTGGGTCATGACTGAAGTGCCCTTGAGCAAGGCACCGAACCCTCTTAACTGCTGTACGGGTGCTGTGGCTAGAGCTGCTGACTGCTTCAGTGCATGTGTGCTCACTACTGCCTCCTGTTGTATGTACATGCATTCCACTGCACGGATTGGGTTAAAACGGATTGGTCGAAACGCACAAAATTCTGGTTACAGCGTCCAGTTTGAGCGGTTGTGTTGCAGCCCGGCAGTCATGATGTTTCATAGCTTATAAATTGTTAAATGCTCGATTATTAACCGTCCGAACATCTTTGTCGTCTCTCTTTCTCTATTTCAGAAGTGACGTTTTGTCCGTCTCTCCCTGCGGATCACATCCTGAGC
The DNA here is from genome assembly GCA_028566735.1 of Ammoglanis amapaensis. Taxonomy (NCBI): domain Eukaryota; kingdom Metazoa; phylum Chordata; class Actinopteri; order Siluriformes; family Trichomycteridae; genus Ammoglanis; species Ammoglanis amapaensis. Next base: position 15,177 of record JAOUQU010078847.1, read on the forward strand.
TCTGGCGTCGTCATCTATCCTGGTAATTCTGCTCGGGGTTTCGAATCGTCGTTCCAACTCTATACACACGAGTTCATTTCTTGTAATGTGATAATAATACACAAACCGAAGCAGAACCGCCCTGCATTAGGCATCAATTCTTCCTCTGAGATCAGTTGATTTCCATCATTGATTTTTGATTTATTGTTTTTTAGGCGTGTTCGATCAGCTCGGGTCGCCGCTGGTCATTTTTCCGGCCGAATCTCAGGATAAATTGGTTTCTCATGTTACTAAAGAAGAAGTCGCACAGTTTATCTTCTACAGTCTTCGTTTGCACAAGTATGTACAGTAAACAAGATCCTCACGTTGTGTATTCTGTTCGAACTAAAGTCCACGCTTACGTTTTCATGAACACAACCAAGACATTTATACGTAAAAACTCAGAAAGAACCAGCAGTTCGATTCTAGAGGAACTTGTTTGTTCACATTTCTCCCAGAATCCTTTTCAGTGTCTGTTACATGGTGAGCGTTTTTGAGAAATCCGGTCCCAAGCAAGTCATTTAATTCTCTTTCCATTGTGTTCGTCTCTCTCTCTCTCTCTCTCTCTCTCGCTTTTTTTCCTTCAGTAAAAGTCGGAGTGAATGTTTGGTGTCGGTGGTCGCCGATCTGCGAGAAGCTTCAGTTGGGGTCACGAGATGTATAGTTGAGCTTCTCCTGCTGCTGGAGGTAAAGAACTGCCGAGAGGGAACAAGAACTATTTATAATTTATTTTTAATAACTTTATAAGCCTTATACTGTTGACAAGGGTTGCCGCAGCTTTGTGTCCATCAGGAAATGCTTTTCCTTGTTACACTTGTTAGATGCTTGGCTGGCTGAAGGTGGTGGGGGTGGGTGGTGGTGGGTTAGTGTCCTTGTCAGTGACCCACTCGAGTGCCACAATGATTATGGCCACAGTTTATTATTTCCTAACAAAATCACTAACACTATTGTCATTTCATTAGTACAATAAAAACAATTCCAGCTAATAAACATACAAGATCTCAATCATTTGTCTAATCAAAATTCATATAATTAGAATCACATTCTCTCTCTCTCTCTCTCGATCTATTTGTTTATGGTCCGTTTTCCCAGTTCCTGGGGTCGGACGTTAACGTTTGGAGCAGAGTTTTCCGTCCGGATGCCCTTCCTGACGAC
>JAOUQU010078954.1:0-16343 GCA_028566735.1 Ammoglanis amapaensis
AACATGTTGTGTTATAAATGTTGCATCATAACATGTTGTGTTATAAATGTTGCATAACATGTTGTGTTATAAATGTTACATCATAACATGTTGTGTTATTAATGTGCAGTTAGATTTAAAGTTTCTGTTACAACTGAACATTTATCAGTCGTGTAAATAAGCAGCACCGCAGTTTTTAATGTTCGACATTTTGGAAAAAAATGCGACTTATACTCTGGATGATACTGTATGTAAGTCGTGGTCAGAGCACAATGACTTTGGTTTTAGACATCGTACGGCGCCCCCTAGAGAGAACAGGGTTATGGGTCTGGCTCAAGGACCCAACAGTATCCATGTAGCCTGAATTTGAACTATAATATTATATAATTATAGAAGTATAATCATAGAATGACAGTATAATTATATATAATTACACACGGCTGTGTTTAATACAAACTTGTGACTTGATGAACTTCGTCTGTAATGAGACACGTTAAAACCCTAATAAACAAATAAACACCTTTATCTCTCTATTATATTCTTGGAAGCTGCTGTAACATTAACATTAAATAAACACGAACACGTTTAAGTCTTCGTCTCCACTTTGATCAGTAACAATTAGACTCGTTTCCATGTCTTTATTTATTTATTTATTTATCTTTGAGCAAATGCGACTTCTGTCCAAAATTATTCTTCAACCCGAGAAGAAAGATACAAGTCATGAGAATGTCCAGAACATCTTCCTCACAGCAAATCATCCGGAAAATCCTTACAAAACACAAACATTAAACACACACACACACAGACACACACACCTAGTAAAACATCCCAACCTCTGCCAAAAGAAAACATTAGCCACAGTCAACTACCCTTCTATTAGCTATGGTCAGGTAAACACAGGTCAGCCGCTAAACATCTATTAGTCTAGAGCTCACACACACACACACACACACACACACACACACACACACACACACACACACACACACACACACAGACAGACAGACAGAGAGAGAGAGAACGGCATCACAAATTTACTTTTAAATGTATCATGTACCCAAATCATTTGCATATTTACAGACAAACAGCTTTTAGTTGGAAACCGAGATTCCGTTTTTCCACAAAGGTCCTCCCGCATTTCCAATCCTGACTTGTGACTCGACTCCCATCCCAACGTCGAACTTATCTCAACAAACCTGGATCTCAGATACATCAGTAACTTTCAACTGAGTCACGGGCACGACGTTAAACGGGCAGATCGTTTCAACAGAAGCGAGAGACGACTCCATGTGCCATCTCCACACCGGGGCTCAAACCCAGGACCTTCCAGCTGTGACTGATGTAGAATAACGAGGCGTAACGGGTTCAAATAAAGAAACACAGCCACGCTGCAGCTACCATATCAGCTGAGAGATTTCAATCTGATGCTAAGGAAACAATGACACCGCGCCGGTCTCACTTACGTGGCAGAGCCCTAAATACGCTGTGGTTAAATTATATGGCACTAGATACAAAAGCCTGCGCTGCTCCACGCCGAGATGTTTTTCAAGCGGTAATAAGCGCTGTAAAAGTGGTTCAACATGGCCGACAGTACCAGGAAGAACTGATCTCTCGTCCTTTTTCTTTCATTTTCGTCCTTAATTTATTTAGTTATCGTGGGAAAAAAAAGAAAAGAAATGTGGAACCGATAAAGATCAGAAATGCAAAAATCATTTGGAATCGGTATCGTCTTTCGCAGCCAAACTAGCCACGATCAATGTATACACTGATTTATTTACCTTTTGTTTTAGATAAGATAAGCTTTTGTTTGTCACACAGTGTGGACATTTACATTCTTGTAATGACAAAACGATAGCAAATAACACAAAAAATCAACACAATAGGTGACCATGTATATCTAACAGAGGAAACCAGACAGTCGAACAACCTTCTGAATACTAATCCAGTACAGTGATATGTTCTTCTTTTAGTGGTCGTCTTTGTGCGACAGTGTCATTACACAATCGGAAAGGGGTCAAGGGACTTGCTCATGGCTCAAACAGAAGAACCCTGACCGTAGTGGGACTTGAACCAACATTCACACATTGTGGGATTAATATAGGATTATCTTATCGTATTGATGACTGTGTTTGAATGCACTGAATTTAATTCTACACTGAAAACAATATAGTAGCATCATGTACTAGTTAATCGGTTAAGTGCCGTAATGGAGCCTTGGATTAACCAGAGGTGTAATTACTAGTGACAGCACTCATAACACAATGAAATGTTGGCACGTCAAAAGCCGACTTTGTTATTTGTTTGTTGGGCAAGCACTAAAATAGAACGTGGATCCATGGACACAAAATAATGAATGAAATGATTATGATTGTAGTTTGACCCGTTGGTCTGACCCAGCTCGGGTCAGTCATAGCTCAGTGGTTAAAGTGCCGGACTGCTCTGACCCTGTTGGACTCTCGAACTGCTCAAAAAAAACGAAATTTAAGAAATAAAACCATGAGCCATTAATAATAATAATAATCGGCCTGCAGTTTGTAACAATTACACCCACCTCTTCTGGAGGATGCTGGACTGTTTTTGTGCAGCTTTGTGCCCATTTGAGCAATTACTCGCTCGCTTTTGGGGTTTTAATTCATCCCAAAAGTAAATCAGTGCAGTTTCACTGGCGTTCCCAAAAACACGTCACAAACCTGAAACCGTGTTTACATTTCCAGAATAGCTTTTATAGATCTGTTAGCAATGGAGTAACATGAAGTGTACATTTACTAACCCAGTACTGTGATCGTATATAATCCGAGTCTCGCTCAGGGGTCCAACAGAAACAACCGGATAGGGGTCAGACTCGAAGCAACAATTTTCTGAATAATAATCCGTTTAATGCGTTTCCATTTTCTGCATTTAGCAGACACTAAAGCGACTTACATGATAGTGACGGTTTACAATCTGATAGGATGAAGGGCCTTGCTCGGGGGTCCAGCAACAGCAACCTGATAGTAATGGGACCCGAACCAACAACCTTCTGATTACTAATAAAAGATATTTAAACCTGTATCTAAAGCGACCAACATGACAGCATACAGTGTTGCTGGGTAAAGGGCCTTGCTCAGGAGTCCAACAGAATTGGACGGCAACCTAACAGTGTTGCTTCTCTTGGATCTAATGGGACCTGAACCAATAACCTTCGGGCAACAATCCAGCACATTCATACCTTTATCCAAAGTAACAGTGTGGGAGCGTGAAGGGCCTTGCTCAGGGGTCCAACAGAAATAACCTGGCAGTGATGATGCCTTTATCCAAATGACTAACATGACAGTTACTGCATACAGTTGGAGAAAATTAAGGGCCTTGCTGAGGGGTCCGACAGAAGCCATCTGACAGTAGTGGGACCTGAACTAACAACATTCTGCTTACTAATCCAGTACGTTTAAACCTTAAGCAATTAGCCTGACTGTTACTGTATACGGTGTGAGCGCGTAAAGGGCCTTGCTCAGGGGTCCAACAGAAGCCATCTGACAGTAATGGGACCTGAACCAACAACCTTCTGCTTACTAAGCCAGTACATTTAAACCGTAAACAATGAACATGAGTTACTGTAAACGGCCTTGCTCAGGGGTCCAACAGAAGCCATCTGACAGTAATGGGACCTAAACCAACAACCTACTGCTTACTAAGCCAGTACATTTAAACCGTAAACAATGAACATGAGTTACTGTACAGGGCCTTGCTCAGGGGTCCAACTGAAGCAGTCTGACAGTAATGGGACCTGAACCAACAACCTTCTGATTGAAGTACCTCTCAAGTAGCACTTACCGTGGCTGACAGGATGCTGTCGTCGGTCAGGGTGAGGTGATGGGGTTCCCATCTCCGGAGGAATTTGGAGGTGAGGATTTTGCTGAGAAAGGTGCGCGGATGTTTCAGCGCACATACCTGAATGTCGCCCTCCTGGAGGAGTTTATAGCGCATACCGCTACCAGCGTTCCCCCCGACGCTACCACCGCCGCCGCCGCCGCAGTGAACCGCGCTCCGGCGGCACGACCCCGCTCCAGGTTTACTGTTATTGTTATTAATGGCGTCCTGCTCGGCCAGCAGTGGTTTGCTCTCCTCGCAGTGATACGTCTGGTTGTTGTGCAGCTCGCTGCCGCCGCAGTTAGAAGTAAAATCCATGTCGGGACTTGTGACGCTCGGAGAAAAAGACCGGATTTAGGGGCCGAAATGCGGCGCTACCGTCGGCCGCTCATCGATCCGCGATGAAGGGTGGCTGGCTGGCGGGTGTTAGGGGGCGCTGGTGTGCACATTAAGAGTCCGTCGAAGCTAGTCAATATGTTCGGGCCATCGTATCCTCTCTGTTAGTGTCCGCGAAAGGCAGATTCCGAGCCCGTATTCCAACATTTCACACCGGTCCGGGTCGCACACAGAATCCTCCCGTCTTCCGTCCCACCCACCCCCTTAAAAAGCGACCAAATCTCCGCTGCTTTTTGTTCTGTAAACCCCCGGGCAGCCACGGTTCCCCTTTCAGTCTTTCTTTCTGTTTTTTTTTGTGCCCCCTATCGTCTGCTTGCTCTATCTATCTTTGTGGCGGCTCTGATTGGTCCGCTCGCGTCACATGACCCCCTACTCTGACGTCAATGGAGAGGCGAACGGATGCGCCGTTGTGCGTCTTTTACCCCGATAGCTAACACAGCTAACACAGCTAACTACCCAGTCCCGCACTACACTGTGCACCCGGTACACCCGGTACACCCGGTACACCCAGTACACAGTTAACACCATACACGTGAAAGAAACAGATCCAAGCGTCAGAATCAATGGCGTTGTGCACTACATAGGAACAAGGAACTACAGCGTCACTGTCGAAACACAAACACACACACACACACACAAAATGGAGAATAAAGCGTGTTTCCTACATATAGTTCGGTTTCCCTATAGACAACTTTAAACAATGGTTGGCCCTATAAATGGTACACATACACCCTTTGTCTTTGATGGCCCCCCATATGTGGCCCTTATGTTACTGATGGACACTTTCCAGCTGGCCCACGGCTCATTTGATAGCAAGGCGAGGATAACAGGTCTGGATAGTCCCAGACCCACTGCATTACACCCAATGTTTAACCCAATGTCGTCCCTACCACCCAGAGTCAGAATAAAAACCACAGTTAACAATGTCAAAATGATTTATAGATAATAATAATAATGGCGGCACGGTGGCTGAGTGGTTATAGCACTGTCGCCTCACAGCAAGAAGTCCCGGGTTCGATCCCCGGGTCGGGCTGGGGACTTTCTGTGCAGAGTTTGCATGTTCTCCCCGTGTCAGCGTGGGTTTCCTCCGGGTACTCCGGTTTCCTCCCACAATCCAAAAAAAACATGTACTAGGTTGATCGGAAATGTGTACATTGTCCCGTAGTCACACACGATCCCTGTAGAGATACAGTTTTGGGGAAAGACCTGGCAACCTACGCCGTAAAATGTAATAGCCGAGATACTTTGGGGATCGGTAACGGTCCACAGAGTAACCCAGGGTCGAACTCGACTGAAGGGTAAAATAGAATAGAATAATAATGATAATACAACTTTACCTGTGTCGTCAACTTCTTAAAAGTAATTGTTGTTGGTGCACGGTACCCATACAGAACCAAAAGATACACTACAGCTCAGCCCGGTCTTCGTGGCTGACATTATGCTGTCGATGGATCATTTTCAGCTGGCCCACAACTCCACAGCAAGGCGACAAGTACAGACCCACTCCATACTCACCCCAGACGAACCCATGTCTCAATGGGTCTCATGTCTTACACCCAATATTCAGCCCGTCTCAAGCCTACCACTATAAATGAAAGAAATCCAGAGAGCATGTTGGCATGAATACGTCACACACTTTATAGGGAATTGCAACTAAAGTGCCATATAGGAACACAAACAAACCACATAAAATGGAGAATAAAGAGTGTTTTTCTACATTGTCAATCTTATTTAAATCAATTGTTATTGACACACGGTACCCATACAGGACCAGAGCCTGACAAATAACTCCCTTAATGTGGCTCGTATACAGTTGATGGACAATTCCAGCTGACCCACAACTCATTTGATAGCAAGGTGACAAGTACAGACTCACACCATAGTCGCCACAAACAAACCCACATCCAACATGGCAAAACAATTGTATTTGAACATACAGGATTAATCATATCTTGAAACACTCATTCACGAGCAGCCGGATTACACACATTGTTAGTGATTTCAACACTTCCTAAACACATCACAATTGTACAGCAGTTGTGCGGAAACGAACAAAACATGCAGTGCATAATTCAACCAAACTGTTGCTTCCCATGAATGTGTCGACACTTTTTAATGACATCATAACCACCTTCAGTTCTATATACTACAGTTATATATAACATCATATGGCATGTTGTTTTAAACCACACATAATACTATCAACTAAGTATTGTTGATCAAAGCAAATATCCATTCTTATAGCTTGAAGCTAAATAAAAAGGACCTGGCAATTCAAACATTGTTTTTCAATTCATTGCACAACCTTATTTTTTGTTGCAATATTCAGATGGATGGGTCAAAAAGAACAGTAAACATTAAACCAGCCTGCCTTCTGTCAACAGTTCAGGCTGGTGGTGGTGTGTGGGAAATGTTTTCTTGGCACACACTGGGCCCCCTAATACCAATCGAGCATCGCTTGAATGCCCCCGCGACACATTCCCACAGATACACAAGTGATGTGTGTACACGTGTGTAGGGATGTCCAATAATCTCATGGTGAGGTTTCTCATATATATAAGAATATTTAAAACAAAACCGATTTACCATAATATTGTGTGTATTAACTTGTTATTACTGTATTAATAAATATCATCTTTACTGACCAACTTCAATTATAAATCTGTTTATACTCACAATGTTCTTTAATATAACGGCACATTATATTATGATTACAATAAAAAATTCAGGAACTTAATTGTTACCGAATGAAAAAACAATTCTTGTGTGTGAATCATAACCAGGAAATTTCTCCACAAACTAATAGAGGACTTCCCCCCCCCAAAATAAACGTCACCAATTGGAATATGTTCATGGTTTTGTAATTTAGCAGAAGTCTTTACCAACATAAAGCGACTTACATTTACCATTTTAAGATTAAAGGCTTTGCTCAGGAGCCCAGCTTGAACTGGCAACCTACAAATCACAATATACACCCTCATGTTAGTGGTACCTAATAGCGTGCTCTGATGCATCTCTATACTATGACAGATGTTGGATCTTATATAAACTGACCACTGGGGACAGACTTTGTTGGGTGGCATTTTAGTTGTAATTGAATTTAACAAAATGTTTCAACCTTCATCTATGGATATTTGGAAGCATCTTACAAGCCCATCATGCATCATGTCTTTTCACGGTGTCTTTCTTTCTGTTACTTTGGGTGCTTCAGTTTCATCCCACAGTCCAAAAACAGCCAGGTTAAGTATAAATGCATGACTTTGTTTGATATAACTTATATACATATGAAAGAATAACCGCGTCCTGGCATGAATGTAACCTGCATGTAAAACAAGACATTAAATAAAGTCCTAATAAATAAATTAGTAGGATTTACACTTTGTTTTGTTTTGCACTCGGAGTTTCTAGGAAACATGTGCATTCAACAATGATGTCAGAACTTGCCCTACAAAGATTGAGACTTCTCCAAATTGTAAAACCTTTTTTTTACACCATGCGCAGTAAATAGTAAATAAGCAACATAAATTAAAAATGGACTTAATAATGGATTAATAAATTTAACTGGACCATCAGAAAATAGCTGATTCGTGTCCCACCCACTGCTAACTGTTTGACCTTTTTTATGATGTCCAAAATAGCTTGCATTTAATTTAGTCACATTTTAAATACAATAAAGACGTATTCCACAACCCAACCCTTCATTCTTTCATTCATAAAACGTTATGAAGCAATTTAAAAAACATTTTTGTTGTTTAGTGCTTCCTTAAAGAGTCACAGCGTCAAAGCTAGTATGCAAACCATCAATACACAGGCTCATAAAATACCATTTCATATCAGCTAGTGAAAGGGCAACCCTTATCTCCTCTCTAATTCAGTACTGCCATAAAGCACGGCTGTTTTGTTTTGCCTAAAGATTGAAGCCACAGCCTTTTTCGTCCTACAGTGAGACATGCATTACACGCAGTAACACTGTTTACTGAACCTCCTATCTGCAGATTAGTGATGCAGAGGGAGACCGCCATTCGTTACTGTAACTTATGCTGTGTGCTATCTTTGACCTCATTACATTCGAAGACGTCACTGCATGAAGCAAAGATACTGGCTTGATTAGTACCCATGAGAAAAATCTTAAGGCCTTCTGTTTTGTTGATGGTCTGTTTTGTGTGTGGTTGCTGAGACAGAGTCCTCATATCCACACTGGATATACTCTGATGATAGGCTGCATGGTCCCACAGAGCTTAAGCCGAGGACAAGGAGCTCTCCAAACAGCCAGACTTGTTCTACCCAAAGGTGCGGGCACTCATCCCCCTCAGACCAGCTCCAGAAATTAATACTAAAAGTCATGCAAATCTATACCGACAATAATGATCTAAGGTTTTTAATCACATGACCCATCGCAGCACAGGAAGCGTACCACAGGAAGACTTTTGTTATGCACCTGAAGAGCCACAAATGGTATCGAGGTGCATTATAGGTCATGAGTTACTTGGCTGAAGAAAAAGAGCATTATTAGTCTGCAATTGACACAATAATCACAATAATACAGTAAATTTCCTACAGTGTGTTTCATTCTTTCAGACCACCCACTCCGATTACTTAAGTCCAGCGATGAATTGCTGCATTTAGTGTCAAAACATCAGTCCCCCACCCCCTACCTCATTCTGGTCACAAGCCACAGAAAGAACAGACTGTTACGATGTGATCCCAAAAGAAGCTTTTACCAAAGTCATCTACTCAACCTTTCAGGGTTCTAACCAAGTCAATGTGTAAAAACGTGTAAAATCCGTTCACATTTAAAGTGAATACGGCCCAGAAATAACAAGAAATACAGTCTAAGCCTAAATCTATGTAAATAAACAGCAACCAAAAACAGCCTATAATAAATTATGTTTAAACATTCCAGCATGTAATGTTGATTCATTTTATTATTAACGTTTTTGTTTTTAATCACAGATACAAATAACAAAATGTTAACAGAGACATGATGTGAGAAAAATTTTGTACGGTTAGGAATGTACATGAAAAATGAAAAAAAAAACCCCAACAAAACACACCCAAGAAAAAGAAAAAGTGTAGTACATTTATTAAAACGGTCTCATAAACTTAAAGATCACACATTTAAAGGAAAGTATTTCGACATGGTTTAGTTTATGATGTGCATTTAGTAAGACGTTTCTACCAGAGAGGCTAAAATAGCCTACAAACGTCAGCAGCACATATATATTTATTTATTGTTGTGGGCTGTGCTCGCCCCACACCCCAACCATTAAAGAAGTAAGTGCTAGTTTCTATCAGAGCTTCAAAAAGTTTCTGCTCTTTTATATACTTTACAGTATAAAGCTACTTTATAAGCTCCCTCACAATGACGAAAGTGTTTTTAGCTGCTTAAAACATCCAAAGTCGGGTGATTTTGTCTAAACGATTTGCAGCATAACAGTGCATCGACTGCGTAAGACATCTGGGTACTTTTCAAGGACGTATTTGGACACTGGCGAAGAAACTGATGACATTCATCATGTTACTGTAAATAGTTCGTTTTTTTTTCTGTAGGTGAACTTTCTAAAGTATTTTATAATCTGTTCTTCTACTTTTATTAAAGTATGTTTCGTCCTAAGCAATGTAATTCAGTAAAATAAAAAAAATCACATCCATTACAGAGTAAAAAAAAGATCACGTTTGGGGAAATGCTGCAGTGATTACAGGGTTGCCAGATTGCATTGGTTTACAGCAACAAACCGTACACCGCGTGCACACAACGGTTTGCACAAAAAAGTTTAAATTTAATTTAAAAAGCACACACAAACAACATTATAAATTACATTCATATTATTTAATGATTGTTAATTCAGGGACAGGAACAGTGAAGCCCAGTGGGTAGAACTTTGGACTATCTGACCCGAAGATTAGGGGTTTAAATCCAGGCTCTGCTACACAACGACTGATAAGTGTTTGTGTGAGACCTTTAACCAAATCAGCTCCAGGGGGGCGCCGTACCATCTCTGACCCTGTCATAGCTCTGACCCCAACGTCCATACAAGCCGTTACATGAGAAGAAAGAATTTAATTGTACTGCACATCTGTATACAAATAAAGATCTTCGTCTATGAATTTATTATTATGTATAAATAAATGATCAGTAACAAATTATTAGAAAAATAAGATATTTTAAAAACTTATAGTGATGAGGGTTTGGTTCTCTATATTAAATGACACATTGGAATGACGTTGGAATGACAAATGAGTGACACAGCGGCCTTTTCTGTAAAAAATCCATTTTAAAAGTTACTAATTAATTAAGATATTTATACTATTAACTCCCATTTAAGTAACAAACCATCGAAGTAATTTCACTACAGTACAATCTTTTATAATACTTGCTCCACCTCTGTTCGGACACACGGCCCGGTCCACACAAGCATATTGCTTCCGTGTACAGTTCAGTATGGAACATATAAATCACATGTAACTGTACAAAACGAGACGTCTGTTAACACTAAAATGATTTCTGCATTACATTACACACCTCATACGTTATATGCAAGGTACATTACATTTGTTAAATGCTTAGTGCTAATCCCATACGACACAGGTAATGCATTTTAATCTAGAGCCCATGGATCAGTCGGGTTGTGCCGCCATAACAGGCAGAAATAAATTCTGCTTACGAAAAACAATACACACATGAAGTGAACTTTTGTTTGACACCAATAAAGCAGTCGTTTACTGACAGTGTAATACTGTAAGTAAGGACTAGTTATGGTAAGTAGATGTCAGTTGCTTTGGTGGTGGGTCATGGAGCATTTATGTGTGTGTGTGTGTGTGTGTGTGTGTGTGTGTGTGTATGCGGGGGGGGGGGGGAATTATGAGCTGCTGTTGATGAGAATTCGTAACACGCTCGCTCCCATTAAAACAGACAGCAGCAGCTGAAACGTGCCAAATGGGTCATCAGATGCCGAAACTGTCCGAGTTGGCTATAAAGCCAGTTCAAAGGTCACCCCCCATAACACACACACACACACACACGATGACTTCAATGCAAACCAAGTGTCTAACACAATTATAAATCCATCATTTATCATAACACGTAATATAGATGATAAAAGTTTATGACGAGTTCACATCTACGTATTAATGGAAGTGTGTCGTGATCTTCAAACTTCAGTATTACACACAAACGTTCTTCACTTGTGACCGAACGACAGTCAAACACGACAAAAACCTACTCGTCTGTATTTTGATGGCTTACGGTAATATCCTGTAAAACTAAAGTTGATCTTTTGAATCAAACCAAACATAGGAACAACGACGCCATTCAAAAATGTCATGGCATGACGACCTAATTCCTGGGTAGTGATGATTAACCTCGGCTGATGACGTCTGTGGCCACATAAACATGGCTAGCATGAATGTGCCTAGTAGACTAAGCCGCGGCATTACAAAAAAAAAAAAGTATAGGATTCCAGGAGCTATGCAAAAGAGGAGGAGTGTTTCGAGCATTGTGGATACAGACGACTACAATAATAAATACTATGCAAAATGTGTGTGTGTGTGTGTGTGGTAGATCCCAGTGTAGCAGCTGCTCAGTTCAGCCCCACATTGCACTACAAACGCACAACAGTTGTGGTGCTCAGGTTGCTTCCAAAAGCAATTCGAAAGTTCAGATGCCAGTCGATTATTTCTGATCCGTTTTGATGGCGTTTTTATTTACGGGATTTATCACAATTTTGACCAATCGAATCGGTGACGAGCTGGTCAGGACACAGATTTAACGATACACCAGCGAGTCAGTCAGGTATTCATGTTTAATAACTCAATATTTACTTTAAACAGCAGATGGCGCTGGCGTTATTCACCAAGTGTGCAAATTAGTTTAGAAGTTTAGCTTTTTACCCATTATTGGTGCAGTGAAACACACATTTAGATACACACACACACACACACACACACACACACACGCACACGCACACACACACAGAGCATGGCGGTTTAGTCATTAGCACTGTCAGCTCACAGCAAGAAATCCCAGGGATGCCTGGGAATTTTGTGTGTGGAGTTTTTTCCGCTGTTTTTTTCCGGGTACTCAGTTTCCTCCCTCAGTTCAAAGACATGCAGTCAGGTTAATTGGAGATATTGAAACTGGGTCTGTGTGTTTGTGTGTGTGTGTGACCATTGACTATTGCTAACACCGCCATACAAATAAAAGTTCTGTTCCAACACAAGATTCCTTCCCAAATTCATTTTGGTGCGGCTAAACGAAACTTGCAACCCAACAAGTTCTCACCACGAAGAGAAACAGTGATCCAACCGGTTCCCACCGCAAAAGAAATCGACATTTATATTTCAGCGTTTAACAAGACACTTTTATCCAAAGCGAATTCAAATTTCAGGTACAGGATACATTCCGAGCAATAAAGGGATTAAGGGCCTTGCTCAGGAGACCATCGACCGTCTGATAACTAGTCCTGTACCTTCACTGCTTGACCATGACTTGCCCTAACTGGTGATCTGAAAGCTAATCGCAATGAAACTGTGCTGCTCAATACTGCACACATCCATCCTGATAAGGAGAGAGAGGGGAGTGAGTGCCGGGGTACGAGATAAACCCCCGGCGACGGCTTCTCCGGATCTACAAAGATGTCCATACGATTAACACACTGCACTTTGGTTGGTTCGTTCAGATCGGTTCGGTCAAGCAAGAGTAATTGAAGAATGTTCCAGACCTCTTACAGGTGAATCGTGGTGAATAAGAGTACGCTGGTGGACGTAAACATGTTAGCAATGACTGAGGTGTCCAATACTTTTGGTCATGTTTTGTACACATGTTTTGTACTTAGTGTTTTAATTATGCTGGCTGATGAAACAGCAGTCTATTGAGAGTTCAGTAAAAGACATTTCATTAATTATTAATCTACTAGTAATGGAACAGTTAAGTGTTGAGTCAGTAGTGTCGAGCGACGCACTTCCGTCTACATAAAAAAAAAAAAAAACACACCCCCAACTTAATAAAATATTACCAATAAACGGTTATATTAAAACTATGAAGCACAAACAGTATAAAAAAAGCTCGTGCCGAGACACATTCCCTTAAGAAGGCGTGTACCAAAGTAAACAAAGTGACCAGAAACAACCCCGCATAGCTCACTTAAATATCTCAGACTGAACCCAGGTCCGGTCTGTGCTCCGGCGTTTACCCACAAGCCCCCTCGTTTGTGTTTCTTGTTCCAGAAGTGACGCACAGTAAAGTGAACGTGCGTTTTACATGGACGGCACTCGGATCCTGAACAGGCCCTGTCTGAGCTGCAGCCGGAACAGCTTACAGTTAGCGATGCGCAGGGCAGCGCAGCCGGTCTTACACAGGTCAGAGGGCAGGAGAGGTCGGGTCTGGTGCCAAGTGCCCGTGCTGCGCCGAAATTCTCTCACATAGTCATAACTGGAGCCTAAACACACAGTAAAGGAGGAGAAGAATCACATTTTCAAAATTGCCTTCACATATTGCTGAGAATTGAGAAGCAGGTTCATAAATAAACGTTGTTTTATACGGTATAAAATATCAACTATACTGTATAAAATAAAATGTTTATGGAGATTTTAATGTCACGTTTTCAAATTCGGGACAGGAAGCGGTCAGTCATTACTCAAGCATCATTAGTAAACAGGTTATATCGATATATCTGTAAAGACTTGAAACTGAAATGAAATTGCAGTGATAAACAAACACACACACACACACACACACACACACACACACACACAAAAACAATACCGGTAACATGATTCACTATTTGCACAAAAACCTGGAGAACAATCTGGAACAAGAGAGCAACATTCCTTTAACTCCTGATTTGAGAGATCAGTTCACTGAGCAAAAATGCTACACTAACGTTTATTTTAGCAATATTAGACCGCAGAAATCCCCTCGGATTACCTGTATCTAGTTCTCCCACAACATAAATACTCGCGCCGATGGCGACGGCTCCATACACGAACGACGACGTGGTGAGTTTGCACAGACTCTGATCGTCGAGGAGCACCCACCTGCACAAACAGATCATCATTTACTCATAAGGAATAATCACATGAACACAAGTCATGCCGTCATCCGTCTCACCGTTTCAGCTCATCGTGAAAGAACTCGGATTTACAGATGGTCATCTGACTCGACTCCGGATTATCGGCGTCTCGACTTCGGACTCCTCCGAACACGTAGAGCTCCTGTCCGACGCCACACGCCACGGCACCGAACCTGAACGCAAAAAGGGAAACGTTCTCGAACGTTCAGCGGTCAGTGAGATGTGTGACAGGAGACGTTTTATACCTCCTCTCCTTTACAGGGCAGAGTGTGGTCCACTGCTGGGTTTTAGGGTCATAGCATTCGACAGAGTCATAAATCTTCCCGTAAGAGCCTCCTCCCATCAAATAGAGCTTCTTCTTCATGGTAGCACAGCAACCGAACTATGGAGAGCACAGCATCAGTAGCGCAACTCTCTGTTTTCCTCAGGTCCTTATTTAATACTAAATTTAATAGGTTTCTTTTTTGTGTGTGTGTGTGTGTGCGTGTTTCACCTTTCGAACCGTCGTCATGTTGGTCTGGGTGGTCCAGGTATTGAGATAGGGGTCGAAAACTTCCACGGTAAGAAGGACCTCAGTGTCCTCATTCTCTCCACCCAGGACGTAAATCAGTCCATCCAGCTCAGCAAGACAGAAATGCTGCCTGGCCTAATCATCCAGAAAAAAAAGAAAAATAATGCAACACTGACATCTGCTGGACGAATAAATATTATTCTTTATGATACTATAACGCTTGATAAAAAAAAACAACTAACACAGATATACAAAATAAAAAAACTAAGAAAGTAAATACAGAAAAATGACAGAAACTGAACATTCATATTACAAAAAGATTCATACGTTCACAAGTTTAACTAAAAACAGAGTCGGGGATTCATCTCATCTGCACACCTTTGGACTGTGGGAGAAAAGTCACATATAATATTAAGATGGTGACATATATAATTGTCTTAAGTATGATGTCAGAGTCAGAACTTTAGTATGATGACAGGTCAGTGCTGTGTTTGGTATTTATGACAGTGGATTTTTATTAACGCTGGTCTTCATGTCCTCTTCCTCTAGATCCTCTTCATCTAGATCTTTCATGTCAGCTTCTCCTGTAGTAATATTTAATGTTGGATGAGCGAAGGACTTCATGTCGATACCTGTAACCACAGTGGCTTGCAGCTACTTTTCGGCTTGTACCTTCATGAGACATTCCATGTAGAAATGATCACCAGTCTGATGCCAAAATGAGACAGTCAGCAAAAGTTCAGCCATTAGCGATCATAACGATCACCATGGGTTAGTTCTCTCTTCGATATCAATATCGTGTGCAGCAAATGAAACTTTGGGAAAAGTTTTTTTTATCAAACTGAGTTCAATAAAATGTGCAATATTAACATTTCAGTACCTGTTTCATCGGTGGAATGTTTGTCCATGTGTTGGTCTCGGGGTCGTATTTCTCTCCAGTGCTCAGCACGGTCTTGTTTTCGTCCATTCCTCCCATCACAAACAGGCACCCATCTACTTGGACACACAAAAATACAAACAGAAAAGAAATAATTATAAAGATATTATGAAGTATGTGTTCGGTAGTAGAATTAAGGGCATCTGTTGGATGAAGAGAAGCCAGATTGAGATGAGTTACACTGTGTTATTTGATTTAACAAAACAGAAAGTTAACAGAAGTTACAAATATCATATGTAGAGAGGAGAATCATAATGTAGACCAGGGGTCACCAACGTCGCCCGCAAGGACCTCATGAGTCGCCCGCGGGCCTGTTCTAAAAACAGCTCATTATAGTGACATTTACAAGCATAATTTTGTCGCTATTCTTTTTAAATCACACTTGCATTGGTGTAAATTAGAAAAATATAATATATGTAATATTTTGTAGCGATCGCTTAATGTTATGAGTTATGTGTGTGTTTAATTTTGTGGGTTTTGTGTGTGTTTAATGTTATGAGGCTCTGTTCACATGTTCTAGTTATTTTGCTTCGTGTGTGTGTGGGCGCTAAGAGGGGAGGGAGGAGCCTAGTGCAGGTGTGTAGGGTGCGAGAGAGTGTTTGGG
>JAOUQU010079061.1:1431-16343 GCA_028566735.1 Ammoglanis amapaensis
AGGGTCTGATGTTCCTCTTGTTTAGGGTCTGATGTTCCTCTTGTTTAGGGTCTGATGTTCCTCTTGTTTAGGGTCTGGTGTTCCTCTTGTTTAGGGTATGATGTTCCTCTTATTGAGGGTTTGATGTTCCTTTTGTTTAGGGTCTGATGTTCCTCTTTTTAGAGGTCTGATGTTCCTCTTTTTAGAGGTCTGATGTTCCTCTTGTTTATGGTCTGATGTTCCTCTTGTTTAGGGTCTGATGTTCTTCTTGTATAGGGTCTAATGTTCCTTTTGTTTATGGTCAGATGTTCCTTTTGTTTAGGGTCTAATGTTCCTCATGTTTAGGGTCTGATGTTCTTTTTGTTTAGGGTCTGATGTTCCTCTTCTTTAGGGTCTGATGTTCCTCTTGTTTATGGTCTGATTTTCTTCCTGTTTAGGGTCTGTTGTTCCTCTTGTTTAGGGTCTGGTGTTCCCCTTGTTTAGGGTCTGATGTTCCTCTTGTTTAGGGTCTGATGTTCCTCCTGTTTAGGGTCTGATTTTCCTCTTTTTAGAGGTCTGATGTTTGTCTTGTTTATGCTCTGATGTTTCTCTTTTTTATGGTCTAATGTTCCTCTTGTTTATGGTCTGATGTTTCTCTTGTTTAGGGTCTGATGTTCCTCTTGTTTATGGTCTGGTGTTCCTCTCGTTTAGGGTCTGATGTTCCTCTTGTTTATGGTCGCATGTTCCTCTTGTTTAGGGTCTGATGTTCCTCTTTTTAGAGGTCTGATGTTCCTTATGTTTA
This sequence comes from Ammoglanis amapaensis, assembly GCA_028566735.1. Classification (NCBI taxonomy): domain Eukaryota; kingdom Metazoa; phylum Chordata; class Actinopteri; order Siluriformes; family Trichomycteridae; genus Ammoglanis; species Ammoglanis amapaensis. The sequence continues at coordinate 2,192 of JAOUQU010079061.1, forward strand.
GGGTCTGATGTTCCTCTTGTTTATGGTCTTATGTTCCTGTTGTTTAGGGTCTGATGTTCCTTTTGTTTAGGGTCTGAAGTTTTTCTTGTTTAGGGTCTGATGTTCCTCCTGTTTAGGGTCTGATGTTCCTCCTGTTTAGGGTCTTATGTTCCTTTTTTAGAGGTCTGATGTTTGTCTTGTTTAGGGTCTGATGTTCCTTCTGTTTAGGGTCTGATGTTCCTCTTTTTAGGAGTCTTATGTTCCTCTTTTTTATGGTCTGATGATCCTCCTGTTTAGGGTCTGATGTTCCTCTTGTTTATGGTCTGATTTTCTTCCTGTTTAGGGTCTGTTGTTCCTTCTGTTTAGGGTCTGATGTTCCTCTTTTTAGAGGTCTGATTTTTCACTTGTTTATGGTCTGATGTTCCTCCTGTTTAGGGTCTGATGTTCCTCTTGTTTAGGGTCTGATGTTCCTCTTGTTTAGGGTCTGATGTTCCTCTTGTTTAGGGTCTGATTTTCTTCCTGTTTAGGATCTGTTGTTCTTCTTGTTTAGGGTCTGATGTTCCTCTTGTTTAGGGTCTGATGTTCCACCTGTTTAGAGTCTGATGTTCCTCTTGTTTAGGGTCTGATGTTCCTCTTGTTTAGGGTCTGAACCTTTTTTTACTTTTTAGTTTCAGATATGACTGTGGAATGGGATACAAACTTGTTAAAGTGTTTTATTAAGAGAAAACAGATGAAGGGTTTGATAAGTCCACCAAACCTAAACAGGACGATAGACCCTCCCACCCACCAAAGAACAAATCCTGCCGTTTATTGTTTCCTCTCCGACACAATTAAATGTTCATCACAAAAGGGTTCCACGTCCTCATCTTTACTCAGTTTTCATTAGATTTTCCTCTTAAGTGCATTTGTTCTGTGTGGCTGAATCTGACGCTGTAGATGAACTATCGTCCATGTTCCCGTCACCCCTCTTACATCATCGTGTTTTGTGCACTCCGTTTGGCTCGGGGTCACATGCACCGCCGGCTATGTCGACACCCACTAAGTGGAAATCATTTCTCACTATGGTAAAAGATATGAAACTCGGACCCGAGCGGTTCTTAAGTCCCAGCTGGACCCTCCACTAATCGACTTGGCTAGAGATCAGAAGGTCACCGGTTTGACCCCATTTCTACCGTGTTGCCACTGTTGGATCCCTGAGCAAGGTCCTTAACCCTCAATTGCTCAAAATAGATTTCGGTCGTAATTGTAAGTCACTTTGGATAAAGGTGCCGGCTAAGAAAAGCTTTTAATGATCTAGAAAAGAGCATGAAAAACACCAATCTGGCAACCTGGTGTACACTGTGTCATGATAACATGTTATTCAAAGCTTATACATCATATTATGACGAACTTTTTATATTTTATCCATCCATCTATCCATTATCTAGATTTGCCAGCACCTAATTCGATTTAATGTCATGGTGGGAATCACACTAAACGAACGGCGAATAAACTAAACGCCTGAACAGGTCGTCAGTCTGTTGCAGGGTACAGAGACAAACACACACATGCACACAATGGACTCTCTTGCTATGAGGCGACAGTGCTAACCACTTTGCACAAGGTTGACATGTCTGTTTCTGTTACAGACGGTTACACCACAGACGATATCGAGTTTTACTGGTGGGGCTCCAATCGCGCCGTCACCGGCGTGGAGAGGATCGAGCTGCCTCAGTTCTCCATCGTGGACTACAAGCTCATCTCCAGGAATGTGGTCTTCTCCACAGGTGAGACAAACCCATTCAATTATTACATTACCATCGTTTCATTTAAAGATCTCAAGATCTTGTGATGTCATAAGTCGATGCACAGCAACTGTAAACACCCCACCGTATTAAATCTTACCATCCAACCCAACAGATATAAAACCCCAAAATAGCAAAAAATACTAAAGAGATTGATCTATTATGTAATAATGTGATCAAAACCCATGTCCAGGGGTCTGATATGCCTCATTTTATGCACACCGATCATATGCGAAGAACCCGAATCATCTGATGTGCTGAATCTGCTCCATTAGATCAAGAAAAAAAGCAGAACTGTGCAGTTTCTGCACCCCCGGGAGGAGAATGAGTGGTGCACCCGGTGCCAAAATATTAATATTTAAGAAAGCACAAGAGGAACTGTAAGATCTGATGATGGAACGCTCCGGGGGGGTGGGCATGGGAAGCTGGGGGTGTAGGTTCTTGCATGTTGTTGTTTTATGTTTGCTCAACGTAATTAGGATGCACTGCTCATTAAAGGAGTGCTGAGTGGGTAACGAGGAACGTTTGAACCTCGGAGGAGATATTGACTGACCAGGTGTCCACACAGACCACTGAGACATGTACTAAGAGCCTGTACAAGTTCCCACAGACGCTCTCCAAAACATTATGCCCATCCATTCCTGATGAGCTCACGATTTCATGTCGTTGGTTTTTAGGAGCGTACCCCCGCCTCTCCCTCAGCTTTAAACTGAAGAGGAACATCGGCTACTTCATCCTGCAGACTTATATGCCCTCCATCCTGATCACCATCCTGTCCTGGGTCTCCTTCTGGATCAACTACGATGCCTCCGCTGCCCGTGTAGCATTAGGTCCGTACCCGCGGTGGCAATGCCTCTCTCAGAAGGTGGTAAAGGGTGGGGGTGGGGTTACAGTCTAGGGACCTCAGTACACACACACACACACACACACACACACACACACACACACACACTGAGTAAGCTACAGCAAAGAGGTGAAAGCCATGCACCCCTTCTGCTTCCTAGGATTGGACTTTCTGTCCTGCAAAAATCAAAACCTCACAAGTTCTCCTGCCTGACACACACACACACCCACACACACCCACACTCACATACACTTCTGTGCATGAGTGTGTGTACAGATGTCAGCGTCTCTAACGGAAACAAAACAAACTCCGAGCTGCTTCCAGGGTTGGCAGATGATTGATTCCACTGATGGAGAGAAACACAGTTCGGGCTGCGTTCCAAACGAGGTCCCATGTGAGGATCAGATCCATGGCATGGTGGAGACACGCTGAAACACACCAGGAGAACGGTTGGCGTGGAGAACCGTCGGCGTGGAGAACCGTCGGCGTGGTGTGGGAGCAGAAGAGGCGGCGAACGAGGCAGGAAAAAGAAAAAGAGAGAAAGTGGGAGAGAGAGATTTTGGAATCTTGTTGGCAGTGTACATGAAAGTGATGTCAGCACTCCGTGTGTGTGTGTGTGTGTGTGTGTGTGTGTGTGTGTGTGTGTGTGTGCACTTAAGTGTTCTGGATGCAGCACAATCAACTCATGAGGGGCCCCCCAAAGACCCCCCTCACAATGCTACAGCTGTATTTTGGACGCATCTCAGACACACCCTTCTGTAACAAGCATAAACTTATTTATTTGTTTACTTATTTAATTATTTAGTTTCTAACATCACGTTTTACACTCTTTTCTTTTTGCTCATGACAGAAGGCACAGACACACATCACATCAAACATGTCTCTGGACTGTGGGAGGAAACACAGCGCGCCCGGTGTAAAAACCATGCGGACACAAACTCAAAACCTCGAGTCTACCCAGGAATCGAACCCGGGACCGTAGCTACGATTAGGGCTTGTTTGCTTACTACCACCCCCTAGTGTGCGTGTGTGTGTGTGTTTCACTGCACGGACTCTGCATGATTAAAACGCCGAGGACAAAAGCACAGCGGTGAAAAGACTAACACGTTTCTTATTTCTGCTCTTTTTGAAGGATAAATGTATGAATGTAATAAAGATGATGAATTTAATGACAGATAAATGTTAGTGTTTGTGTTGCCGTTGAGGTCAAGTCCATTTTATTTGTATAAACGCTTCTTACAATAGACACTGTCACAAAGCAGCTTTACAGAATTAACCCTAGAACACTAACACTATAATTAGTAACACAGTCACTAACGCTGGATTTAATTTACCCAGCATAAATAAAAAGCGCCTGATTTATAAACACACAAACACAAACATTTGGGGGTAAATTCCAGCTATAAAATCTGTTCCTCTCTGTCAGTAACGTCGGGGTGAGAAACACTCGAACCCGGAGCCTCTTAAAAAAATCATATAAATATGAGGAGGGAATCAAACAAACCGTTAATGACATCACAGATCGTCCTGAAACTACACAAAAGTCCCACAATGAAAATAATTCCTCATTCTTAACTTTATCAGTTTGTTGATTAGTTTTAGTCGATTACTATTTATTATTACTGTTATCGTTTTATTGTTTTACTTGTAAAGTGTCCTTGTGTCATGAAAGGCGCTCCTAAATACAATTATATTATTATTAATATTATTAGTATTATAAAATCGCATGTCAAAAAGTGTGTGGTTGAAAATCACACAACGTTTAGTGTGCTAAGGTGAATGACCTCCAGATAAAAACTTTTACCCCCCCCCACACACACACACACACACACACACACTTCCCGAACGCTCTTCAGTTTTGTTGTAGATACCGGTTGGTGTGCATTAATATTTCTGGTGGTTATATTTGTTTATATGTGGATTATTGGTGTAACGCACATGCGTCAAACGTCAGACCCATTGTGACGTTTGATGTCTCCGTGTCCGATATAAAACTACACAATCAACCACAGTGGTCATTTTGTGACCGGCTGAGTGACCGTGAATCACCATGAGAAGGTTAATAAACAGACTTTCTGACATTAGCCTAAAAAACTAAGCAAAAGCAGCTTGGATTCGGTCTCTCGAGTCGCCCAACAGTAAATTCTTTGTTTTGTAACTGGAGGATTTGATTCCCCGGTGGTGACATAACCATAATGATGAATCCTTAAAAAACTCTAATATTTATTCCATCTGTAAAGCCTTTGAATGTTTGGTTTATGTAACGAATTCAGAACCCAGTTCACTTCAGTACAGCCTGGAGTTTCAAATCCTCGGATTTGTGACTGATAAGATTCGAATGTTTGTTTAGTGAACAATAAACGTGAACTGTAGATTTGTGACATCAGTGCCTCAGTGGTCAGCGCTGCCCTCAGAAAGCAAGACGTCCTGGGTTCGATTCTCTGGTTAAGAAATCTAGGGCTTTCTGTGTGGAGTTTGCATGTTCTCCCCATGTCTGAGTGGGTTTCCTTCCGATACTTCAGATTCCTCCTACTGTCCGGACGCCGTCAGGTCATTTGGAGATGCTGAACATTGTCCTGTGTGTGTGTGTGTGTGTGTGTGTGTGTGTGTGTGTGTGTGTGTGTGTGTGTGTGTGTTTGTCTCTAACCCTGCAACAGACTGTTCAGGTGTTCAGTGTATTTGCCTTTTATCTGTCCCACTGTGACTCTAAACAAGATTAAACCCTGATAAAACTAGATCATGGATGGATTTTAAAATCTTTAAGTATAATTTCACAATCTGTGCACTATGGGGCAGCAGTAAGCCCACGTTCACGGTTCGGTGAGCAGCCCTATTTTAGCCACAGCACCCGGCGAGTCACTAAGGGTTCGGTGCCTCGCTATCGACTCTCAGATTCGAACCGACGACCGTCCGATCACGTGGTCAGTTCTCTAACCACCTGCACACGGCTGCCCCATGGGTGTGGAATAAAAAAGAGAATTAAACGCCATTAAAATAGACATGTGAGACATAATTTAATCATATTTTAATAACATCTAATACCTAAACAATAAATAAATGTAAATAACAATAAGTAAATCAACAAAATCACAATCGCTTGTGCATTAAAATGAAGCGACATGAGAAAGAAATCCTGACATTCAGCTACTTAGTTCACCAGTGAGCTGCAATAAAATGCTCACTGGAGAAACAGAAACGGTGTTTACCAGGTCAAAACGAATCATTCTGGATCATTTACTGACCGAATTGTATGTTTGATCATCTAACCGGTCACTTCAGGATTCGTTCAGGTCATTATTATTATTATTATTATTAATATTATTAAAAGCATTACATCACGTCTATAACATGTAACTAAACTAAAGATCACAGTGGAGACTCACATATTTCCCAAAACTCATTCATCTCGTTCATTATTGCATTACAGCACCTCCACCCTCAGAGCCAAGTCAAACAATGACAGGAATCTGCTACAATGCTATCTGGGTAACACAACGAGAACCTTATCTGGGTCCAGGAGGTTCAACCTCCCCAAAAAAGGGGCAAATTATTCAAACAATCTGTTTCCCCTAAAGAGCTTTGTTTGTTAATGCCATGATACTTGATACCAGCTACACTAACACGATACGAAAACACAAAGACGGAGAGCGTAAACACCATTAGTGCATATCCAGAACAATCAAGTGTGCTTAAATACATACATACATACATACATACATACATACATACATACATACTTACATACATACAGACATTCTTGCGTGCATGTATATACATACATACGTACATTCATACATACGTACAAGATAAATACATACATTCGTACGTACCTATGTACATACATACATTTGTACATACATACATACGTTCAAACAAACATACATACATACATGTTTAATGCTCAGTGCCCAATACTTTTAGCCGTGGTGCCCTTGAGGAACAGTTAAGAGTTCGGTATCTTGCTCATGGTGCCTACTTCAGTCGACTCTTGGAATCGAACCGGCAACCATCCAATTGCAAGCTGTAACAGTTCTCTAAATACCAGGACACGGCTGCACCATATTTACATATAAACTTTAATGTTACTTAAAGGGTCTTATAGATTGTCAGTACACATTTCATAGTCAGTGGTGGACGGTGGATGGTTGATGGTACAAACAGGTGATTGGACAGAGGAAGGAAAATCATGTCTATTGATGTTGGTTGTTGTTTTCTGATGTGTGATGGATGTGTTTGATGTGATTGTTTGGGGGGCGGTTTTATGTTTTTTTTTTAAACTCTCATTCAGTTGTGAGGACTGATACGATTAATCTTGTGATTTATAAAAGAATGTGTTCTGATTCTAGCTTCGGTGTTTAAGGTTGGTGCTGGAAGATTATTCTTATTGAGCTGATGCTTTTAAACGTGTTATCGTTGAGGACTGAACACTGACCTGGTGTGTAGATAAGTGTGTACTGGCCGTGTTGGCTGTGAAAGCTCTTGGTGCTGGTCTGTTCCTCGCTGTAGTTAAAGAAATGCGATCTGTTCGTCTCGGCCTCCAAATATTTTAGGAGAATGCTTGCAATCTTTTTCCCTCCTACCGCCGTGGCCAGAGATTTCCTCATCATCAGCGCCCGGGCCTCCTTCAGACTAGAATCAACACAGCACACAGAACACGTCGTCCATGATCACCGACGGGGTCTGGAAACCAAGCACTTCATCCGAGTCAAAAACATGGCATATCAATAAAGACATTCAGGTGACTGGAGTGGTTTTTAACATTTTCGACATTTTATGGTATTTCTATTTTTGAAATGTTGCACCTACAAGGACAAAGACGCGCTTCTGATCACTGAACGTCCAAGTTGAGGAAAATAAGGCTGAACGTTGTCAGCCTGTACCCATTACTCACAGAGTAAATACAAGCTCAAATAATATAAACACACAGGACGGAGCATGACATCAGGTCTGAACCGGTACAATAAATAAACACACACACACACACACAAATTGGATTGCATTTAAGATCAACTTGGTGAAGTCACAGGTAAAATCCTGTCACACACACACACACACACACACACACAAACGTTACACAGGGAGGACTGTTGATCACTGAAACACAGGACCCGGTTTAAGGGAGGGCCTCTCTGTAAAGTGAGCATGACCTAAGACATCTGGCCGGGGGCCTGGCATAAACCCCTGCAGCACATCTGGATTCTGCAACAGACCTGTTAGACAGATTCTAACAAGCTACAATAATCTGAGATTATTTGACTCCAGCTGACATGAACATGCACGTTTTACAAGATGAACACTGTCACCAGATTAGTGTTAATTAAGTAGTAATAACTGTGTGCATTTGATCGTTTGTTTCTATTATGACGCTTTAAATGTTTTATACATTTGTGACAGGAAATCACGACAGGTTGCATCATCACTCACGGACGAGTCGGCATCTCTTATTAAACTTAATGGCATGTATTTCGGACTGCATTAGGAAATCTACATAGACACTGGACGAACATGGAAAGGTCCTGGACCGTTCCACCTGGGAATCGAACCCAGGACCTTCTTGATATGAGCCGGCAGGGCTACACACTCGTAAAAAAGTGTGTTTGCTGGTAGTTACTAGACCTCCCGGATACAGAACGGTAGTGACAGGTGGCGTGTTTTATAGATTATTTCTATAAAATCTACACAGGAGGCTCCGGGTTTACCCAGGAATAGAACCTAAGCCCAGATGTTCTTGCTGTTAGGTGAGAGTGATAATCACTAAGCCACCGTGCCTCCCACTAAACTATACCGCTAATCATTTGCCATTAAAGACAGCATGGCTATACATGTGATTGATGTTCATGCGTGTTCACCCAGTGTCCATGTGGGTTTCCTCTGGGAGTGCCGATTTCCTCGCACAGTCCAAAAAGATGCCATCGAGGTTAATTAAAGATGCCGACTTGCCAATGAAGGTTTGACAGAACCTGTCATGATTACCTGTCATAATGTGGTGGCCAAAATAATGGAAGCAAATAAGAAACAATGGAAACCAAGCTGTCATTAATGCCTCACTGTCTTACTGTCTCTTTACAGCATGAAGTCCTGGACTTGGGTTCAATTCTCATTTGGAACGGACCGGGATCATTCCATGTTTGCACAGTGTCCATTTCGATTTCCTCACGCAATCCAAAAAACATGCCATTGAGGTTGATAAGAGGTGTTGACTTGCCCGTGACTGTTTGATGAATCCTGTCATGATATCATGTCATGAATAAGTTAAATAATGTGGCGGCCAAAATAATTCAAACATAGTACAAAGTGACTGATGCCTGGATAGAAGAAGAAACATGGTTTGTCACAATTAGGAACGTTTTGGAAAGTGCCTAAAACAATGAAGTTCTCAGGAAATAAAGAAAAAGAAAAGAAAACCCAGAACAAGTCGATGAAAACAATGATCAGCACAGAGCTGCCACCCCAACGTCCTCAGCATGGGTCCAAACACAGTGCCAGGATCTTGCATTAGCAAGAAATCACATTGTTCTTAAATATAAGCAGCTTAAACCAAGAGAGCTGGAAACCGTAGTAAAAAATAAAGAAAGTTAAGAGGAAAAGATGCGTAATTCATCTGAGCCTCTATGCCCCCTCTGGTGACCATACATGGCAGGACAGAAAACCATGATCCTGCAGCTGTACCCACTGGATACGGGCCCATGAGAGTTTGGATTGAGCATATATTAATATCCGATTTTAATATGCATTTAATAATGCACATTCCGATTCCTAATCCAAGACCTTTGGCTGGTAAAACGAAAGTATTTCCGGACACTAACAAAGCCACAGAACCCAAGATACACAAGGGAGACGGGATTTTGAGTATTAAGGAGCAACGTGAAATCTGAATACCTCAATGTCATCCAAAATATACAAACCAAAACATGCGAGTTCGGGTTCAAACAAAGAAATGCATTTCCAAATATAACACATGATAATTAGGTTCCATCTTTTTTATTATGCACGTGTCATGTGAGTACAACTGGCAAAACTTCAGACACGGTTAGGACTTCAGTCCAATCCGGTGCCTATGAATAGATGAAATGGAATCGTCTGATACTTCTGAAGGTCACTAAACAGGAATTCATTGCAACAAAAAACGTATGTGAAGATAGAAATGAGGTTAAAGAAATACATAACTTACCAAAAATGGACCTCGACCATTAAACACCCTTTATTCCAAATGTAGTTAATGAAAGGCTGGTGTTGGTTTGCTTCTTGTGTTTTTTAAGAGAGGTAGCACTGTGGCCTTACAGCAAGTACGACCTGGGTTCAATGACCTGCAGGGACAGTCTGGGTCATTTCTGTCTGGAGCTTTGCATGTTCTCTCTGTGTTTTCATGGGTTTTGTTCAAAAGTCCAAAATCATTAAGCATAACCTTTATTAACATTCATTACGGTGATTTGGAAACACTAAATTGTACGATACATGAATAAATCTATTTGTGTGTATTCGGCTGTGCCACCATGGCTGAGTGGTTCAGCACTGTCGCCTCACAGCAAGAAGTCCACGGGGACTCCCCGTGTCAGTGTGTGTTTCCTCCGGGTACTCCGGTTTCCTCCCACAGTCCAAAAACATGCACTAGGTCGATCAAAAATGTGAAATTTGTCCAGTAGTCTCACAAGTTCCCATCACTTACTGGTGCTTGTCGTCAGGAAGGGCATCCGGACGGAAAACTCTGCTCCAAACATTAACGTCCTACCCCAGGAACTGGGAAAACGGACGATAAAGGAATAGAGAGAGTAAATATAAAGTTAATACAGATTTAATACACATCGATACAAATAAAATATTTAAAAAATATATTTATTTACATTTGAAAATAACTCACTTGTTTGTCCCGAGGTTTGCACGTGTGATTATTTGGTCTGTAACCCTGAAATTATGTTGGTATGTTAAAGTGGTAATAACTTATTCATAACTCAAAATGTCCATGTGACAAATTTTTGTACCTTCACGTTCCTTTTTAATTGCACAGCCAAACCCTAAACCCAATAATAAACAATTTAAATATGTTCAATTATTTAATTATTTCTTTATATCAAGTTAGATTGATGGTTTTTGTTTCGTTGTGTTACAGTCGAACACCCAGACAAGATGGCCAATGATCAAGGTGAGACCATTTCGTTTTAATCTTTCTTCCTGCATCACTGTGGCATTTCTCCAGGCGCTTGGGTTTTTGCTTCACCAGTCCAAAGACATGCTGTCCAGCCAGATGTGTGCGTCTGCTATGTAACGGATGTGTGCACACATTTCTGACCAGGTTGAAGTGGTTAATAAAACAGTAAATTGACAGACAGTGGCACGACTAGAGATTCTGCTAGCACATCAACACGAGGAACTTGGACGCCCTGGTTCGGATCTGGGCCGTGGCATCCGTCAGGTGGGCGCCATGTGGTGGGAACAATCGGCAGGCATTAATTGTTCGTCGTGTCTGATGGGTGGGACGACCGGACCAAGGGTGTGAAATATGTAAACAGTGCGTTTCGTCCAACCCGTCCTATGAGACCATTTTGTCCGCAATTTTGGTACAAGAAGTCCAAAAGGGTTGACAAAGTCACAAATCAGTCGCAAAGAGCAGAACGAACCTTGAAGTTCAGCTCGTCATCTGTCTCCCACATTGGAGGAATGTAGAAATTGACCATGAAAAGGATTCATTGGTACTCAGCAGTGCCATCTCAAATCAAATAAAAATTTGATTTGTCATTACACATATACAGTACATCACATATCCCAACTTGTAGACAGAACAATAGAAGCTCAGGGTCAACATACGACACCCTTGGAGCAGACAGGGTTAAGGGTCTCGCTCAAGGACCAAACAATGGCCGTGTAGCAGAGCCTGGATTTAAACCCCCAACGCTCTACCCACTAGGCTACACTGTCCCACTCTAGGAAATATTGTGTTATAAGACAGACCGAGGCATGAAGGGTCTTCACGGATAGGACCTTAGCAAAAGGAGGTCAAATGGACCTGAATATTAGACTTAAGCAGCCGGGAGAAGCACAGGGAAAGAGAAGCGGTCGGCATGAACTGGACACCTCCTCCAACACAATCAGGGATCTCCATCAGCAAAAGATGGACTGACTACAACAAACCGGGAAAGAAAGGGAGGAAATGCATTAAGGAGTTGATCAAATCTATCAAATGTCGGACTGGTGATGTTGTTATTAATGGCGCTTTAGGTAAGATTATAATTTTTTTTTCCGAGCTAAGCGACAGAAACAGTGGAATCATTTGTTTACTTCTCAACCGCGCCGTTCTTGACATTTAGCTCGTGAATCTGCCAAGTCTGTGTTTGAGTCGAGTCACTCTGACAACAGGCCATGTAAACACATTAAGCAATCTGACTCGAAACCTGTTCTTCATGCTCTTAGTGTTTTCACTACACAAAAAAACACACACACAAACAAACAGCTTATTTACTTCATGCTCAATGTATGTATATAATGATTCAGCAACACAGGGTGTTTGTACACAAAAGGAGCAACACAAACAGATGATGTCACAAAAAGATTTATTTATAAACTGCTTTACAGATGGGGAATAGAAAAGATAGGATACAGCAGCACCACTCCGCGGGAGCTTCCAGAGAAAAACTAGTGTGGTCAGGTGGTTTTAGAACTGGGCTTGTAATGGGGAATAGAAAAGATAGGATACAGCAGCACCACTCCGTGGGAGCATCCAGAGAAAAACTAGTGTGGTCAGGTGGTTTTAGAACTGGGCTAGTGAACAGAAGGTTGCTGGTTCGATTCATTGATCCTCAATCATTCATTCACTCGTTGCTGCTCACACACACTTACACACTAAAGCAATACAAATGTGTCACACACACTTACCCTGAGGCTGGTTTAGTATCTTTAATTCCCTGCACTTGCATGTCCTTAGACTGTAGGAGGAAACAATAACACCTGTATGAAAAACCCACTCAGATATGTAAACTGGGTACGTGTGTGTGTGTGTGTGTGTGTGTGTGTGTGTGCGTGCGTGCGCGCGCGCGCGTGCGTGCGTGCGTGCGTGTGTGTGTGTGTGTGTGTGTGTGTGTGCGCGCGCACTCTCCACTCACATCTGGTCTCTGTGTTGGCAGGTCGTCATGGAGACAGCAGCTACTGGCCCTCGGACAATAACCTGATTGACAGGAGCAGCATGAACGGTAAGCACCGGGAAAAAACATGTCATTTCCCATCATGCACTTCATCTGCTGCTAGTGTGTTGTTTTTACGCTCCGGAGTAAAAATGTCACTGAGGCTTTTTTACAGCGATGTGATGATACAAATGTCACCGAAGCTTCTACGCTTCCAGATCTCATAGCTCATACAGATTGCACGGAATTAAGGTTCAGGGGCCTTGCACAAGGGCCCAACTGTATTCTGATTGTACACTGTAGGGACAAAAGTATCGGGGCACCGATAAGTCACACCGACCAGGCATAACATTCTGAGCACTGACAGGTGAAGTGAATAGCACTGCTGATATTATTAGCATGGGGCCTGTTAGTGGGTGGGATATATCACACAGCAACATAAACATTTTATCTTTAAAGATGTTAGAAAAGAAAAATAATTTGGAGTGATTTTTAACGAAGGGGTTCGATACCCTGGTGGGGCAGTCCAAGTCCTTTCTGCATGGAGTAAGCAGGTCCTCCCCAAGTTCGGTGTAGATGATTTTTGAGTGCTCTGTGCTCTAGTGCTCCTCCTACAGTCCAAAAACAAGCAAATGAGTTGAATGGTTTGTCATGACTGATTAATAAAGATTTACATTGACATCTTTAGCATTTTATCCAAAGCGACTTACAATGACACAAAGCGTACAGAAGTTGTGAGCCATTTGGGGTGAAGGGCCTCGCCTAGGGGCCCAACAGTGGCAACTTGGCGGTAGTGCGGCTTGAAGTGGGGCGGCTTGACCACTAAGCTATCAGTGCCATATACATTTGTGCGATGATACATGTTCTGTAATGAGTATTCGTTTCCTGTCATTGATGTAAACAACGTGTAGAATATTACGTTATAATCTTAATGATCAACAATAAACAAACAACACGGGGATCAAACCAGGATCCAGATGCCTAGTGCACGTGAGGTGAAGTGGAACCATCGGCTCTGTTGTGAGCATGATGCTTATGAATACACACATTTCTCACGGACCAGCTGACGCACAGATGTACAGTCACCGGTCGGAACGGTTCGGATCTTTTCTGACGTCAGAAATGTGCGAGTCTGTAAACAGTATTTATCTTGTCACATCAGACACAGACGCGAGTGTTTGTCTGAACTGTCTGTTTTCATACGGAGAGTTTTGGCAGATGCTTTTGTTCTGTTGACTGGCGGGTGAAGGCGAATCAATTCGAGCGCAAAGTTGATAAAGATGAGAAAAATGCAGACGGTGATTCATGTGGGGTCGTGCGTTCCTCACGCTTCATTATAAACACGGAAAAGAACAATGGGGTTCATGGGAAAAGATCATAGGAGTTCAAATATGGTGGTGACCATAAATTAAACTGTACATGGGCTATATATA
>JAOUQU010079169.1:0-16340 GCA_028566735.1 Ammoglanis amapaensis
CCTCATCTGCTCATCCTGCTACTTACTGGTTCTGCCTTGCATTATTCGAATAATAAATCCTCACTTGTTTCTGCATCCACGTCTCCTAAACTTTCTTTACACAGACTTTGTGACAGTAATCTATATTTAGAATATAATAATATTTGAATGAAAATGGCAATATGATGTGAAATATATATATATATATATTCACATCATATGAATATATATTCATAAATATATATTACATTTTAATCATCGGCTAAAACATTAAATTCAAATTACCTGCCCAACATTATCATAAACTGCTTGTTAAACTTCAATTGCAAAATTGTTCTTACATAAATGTGCATTAAAAACCTTGGATACCTTGGATATGATGTAAACAGCACAAAGCAAAAGCTGATCCAAATGTCTGTCCTTCATCATGTCTGTACAGTGAACTAAAGAGTGCTCAAAGCATGTCCAGATTTTACCCCTCAGTTCAGCTGATATGTCCAACTTGAGGCACAAATCTCTTAAACGCACACTTGCTAAATGATACACCTGTAATACACAAAATATATTTATCAAGTTGAAAGCAAACCGCTCATGAATATCAAAAGTTTACAATTAGTTACATTGGTAACACATTTATAATTCTGACCTTGCGAAAGAAGAGAGAGAGAGATCCTGTGCGATGCGGTCTGTTTGTAAGCTGTGTACTGCTTTGCCTTGCAACAGTATTCCTGCTTGGTGAGGTGAGAAGCATCTGTGTTGTTAGGGGGTTTAACTCATTGTTCTGTACCTGGATCACTGTAATATCTCCCACCTCATTCTTCATTACTACAAAAACATAAGGTGATCTCAAAACCACTGCAAAATGGTGAGACAGTTCCCTCATCCTGGTAAGGTATTCTATTCTTCCCGGTATCTTCCTGCTCCCAATATTCCTGATCTATGGCAAAATAAGTGTTCCAAGCAGCTAGAGGTATTTCAAGAACAGGCTTGAAAAATGCAGTGAAAAAATAGACAACATGTGGAGAAAGGTTTTCAATGTAGCTACAGCTAATATTTTAACATTAACATTTGCAGCTGAATACACTATAAACCACAGTTTTTTTTATTATAATAAAAATTTTAAATAAAAAGAAATTCAAATTTTTATTTTTTGTAGCCTGACAAATTGCAAAACAATACATGAAAAAATACCTGGCAATGGGATGTTGAGCTGCTGGCCATTAGTTGTAGCAACTGAGAGAACTGTAGAATTATTGCTTTGGTAACCAATTTCTTTGGAGGTGATTTTGATGGGGTTGACAGAGATTTTTTTTACTGGAGAATGAGGATGAGGGTCATCTCCAAACAAACGTCTTTTGGCACTACCTGCTGCTGGAGAACTGTAACGGTCATGAAGGGAGATTGGAGATGGTGGGACATCTGATGAATTCGTACAATAAAACAAATGAAATACAGTTACCAAGTATACTTCTTATAGTGTTCTAATTAATGTTTTAGAAGCTACAGTTGTAATCAATTATTGGCACAATGATTGCTGCTAAAAAAAATAAATATTGTTACGTTGATATTCTACTCCGGGCTCGGGAAAACGGTCCGTTTCGGTATCGGGGGAACCGATCGCAATTTTCCCGGACTACACTGCAGGGGTGGCCAAAGAATATCTGCTATGGAATTATTTTCCCAGCTCGACTACGTATTTCTTTCAACTGAGACGTTAAAGAATTTCTAGACTCACAAAAAGCCATGACCTATGCAAAGGAAATAACTGGATCTTAATCTTGGTTGAGATTTACTTCAGCTGCGGTGACTTTTGCGAATATCAGGCTATGGTTATCTCTGACCATGCTCTCCTGAAGATGGGGATACGAATCCCTGGCGCTGTACCTGGCTATCGCCCATGGAAATTTAATTCCCTACTACTGTCTGAGGAAAATTGTCAATATCATGAAATCAAAAATTGAATTCTTTATCAGCCAGAATTAATCTCATAATATGTCGTCCTCTACAGTCTAAAAGCTTACTTAAGGGGCCAGATTCTTTCATATTCTGCAATGCGCAGAAAATCAGATGCTGAAAGGCTGACGGACAAAATTTTAAAACGAGATTCAGCCACTCAGGTAATCTACTCAAACATCGTATGATACTAAAAACAAAGTTGGACCTCCTATTAACACGCTGATTTCAAAATCATCGGCACAAATCTTATGAGAACGGGGAAATGACTGGTAAAATACTTGCTCACCAACTTCATCAAAGAGCTGCTAAACAACACATACCAGAGTTAGACTCACTGATCACGTAAAAAACTATTTTATACTTCACTCTACACATCCGAATCTCCTGCTACCAACGCTGCTTTCAATAACTTTTTTCATAAATATTGAATTGTCAAAGGTCCAATTTGAATCGAAGGTGGACCTGGATGAAGATCTGTCCATCATAGAGATCATAGACACAATCAGAAAAGCAGCAAATCATCAGAACCATGGATTTGACCCTAAATTCATGGCATGCATTAAAATCCTGTACTCCTTTCCTATGGCTGCTGTGCGTACAAATAACAATTTATCAGCACACTTTGCACTACAATGTGGTACGCGGCAGGGATGCCCACTATTTCCCCCCCTTTTTTTTTTACAATAGCTATCGAACCATTAGCCATAGCTCTTCGTCAAATTATGCGGATGATGTACTGATATATATGACAGATCCTTTAATATGCTTACCTAAATTGCTAGATATGTTTTATAAATTTGGAACGATATCAGGCTATAAATGAAATCTCTCTAGAAGTGAATTGATGCTAATCAACTAGCTACCCAAAATCACCCGTTTCAATTTCATGGCCTTCAAAATTAGTAGGATAAAATGTACATATATGGGAATATGGATTACCAGAGACTATAGAGATCTTTACAAATCCAATTTTATATCTAATCCTAAAGTGGATATTAAAAGTTGGGATTTGCAGCCGCTATTATTTCAGAGTCTTCCCATTTTCCTGAACAAGTCTTTCTTCGGCTCCATTAATATCAACCTTTATATGGAATAAGAATCAACTGCAGAGCCGAAAGGGTGTGTTGCAGTTGCTCAGATCTCAGGGCAGCATTGCACTTCCAAATCTCAGACTTTATTATTGGGCAGCCAACACTAGGGCATTGTTATATTGGAAGGGAGATGTCAAAAGCCTGGGCACCGCTAAGTGGAGAATTATGGAAAACTCAACATGCAACCACACTCCCTGTTGGCTTTATTATTCCCTAAAATCCAAAGGGAAAAGGCCATCTCCTATTACAATAACAATCCCATTGTTATATAATTGATAAGAATCTGAAATCAGTTTTGTAGAGCATTTAAACTTAACCATACCTCGGTGTTCTTGTCAATAGCTAAAAATCATACATTTACCCCTTCAGCATTAGATAAGTTTTTATATCTGGGTAGACAAAGGTATCAGATCAGTGAATGGTCTATACCTTAATTATTGTTTTATGTCCAATTGAAAACATTTAAAAAATAATTTAACATTGAAAAATCTTTTAAATTTGTTTTTATTATAATAAACATTTTAAATAAAAAGAATAGTAATTTTTATTTTTTGTAGCCTGACAAAACGCAAAACACTACATGAAAAAATACCTGGCAATGGGATGTTGAGCTGCTGGCCATAAGTTGTAGAAACTGAGAGAACTGTAGAATTATTGTTTTGGTAACCAATTTCTCTAGAGGTGATTTTGATGGGGTTGATTTTTTTTACTGGAGAATGAGGGTCAAAAAAATCACATTTTTTTTAGATATCTCCAAATACGGAGTTTCGTAAATTCGCAATTTGACAGTTTTCCTAGATGTTCTTGTCCCTCACTGCTAGACAATATCCTTGGGCTGGGGATTATACGAAAGGCTTATGGGCTTCTCAGCATACATGGCCAGACAAATCTCAAAAATAGGTGGGAAGATTTGGGTCAACAAATTCTAGATGAAATATGGCAAATAATTATTCAGCAGGTGCACACATCTTCAATTTACCTACAACACTTTGTAATTCAGTTCAAGATACTGCATTGGTTACACTGTAGCAAAATCAAACTGTCTAAAATAAAACCAAATATTGACCCATTGTGTGACCGGCTGGGACAGGGATCAGCAGACCTAATACACATGTTTTAGACATGTCAAAGATAGAATGCCAAAACCGAGACAATCTTTGACATTCTCTCAAAAATCTAGGACACACCAATGGAGTGCTCACCCTATGTTGTATTATTTGGCACTGATATCCACCTGAATCATCACAGCCGCAATCTACTAGCTTTCAGCACCCTGCTAGCCCGATAATTGATACTACTCAGATAGAAAGACCCCTTTCCCCCAACCGTTACCCAATGGATCACAGACGTTATGTTGCACCTTAAATTGGAGAATTGGTAGGGTGAGGTTCTGTGCAGAATGTTCTGTAATTGCTTGAAACTCTAATAAAAAGACTCTGATCAAAGCACCTGTAAATGTGACCAGAACCATAACAAGGACCAAATATTACGATTTCAAATTATATGGCAGTAAATCTGCATTGAAGTGAGCATGAAGTGATATTTATTTGTTAACTTTTGTGTTTATAGTACCAGAAGTTCATGACACATGTAGAAAATAAGATTTATGGTGCTTTACTGCCACCATGTTAGACACTGTAAAGGCCATAGGCCTGTAATATCACCACAATTTTATAAAACGTGTTATGACCTATACAATGATGCAAAACCTGACAATGTCTCAACTGCCTGAAACTTTGGAATCCACATCAGAATAATCATTTGTATAATTGATAAGTTTTATGTTGGTAATTTTGAGTTCAGCAATTTTAGCTATGTTTTTGGCTACGATGAGTTCAGCTATTTTTGTCTGAAAAAGCCAGTTCTTCCAATATCTTCAAAGCAGGTTTTGGACATCGAGTTAGACCAGCCTTTATGATCATTGGCAAAGTTTGTAATCAGGATTAAAGTGTTCTTAGATTGGTCTGTATATCTGTGTCATCAGCCTTGTAGATGCCAGACTTCTGACCATATTCACTTTGAAAAACAAACCCTACGTATATGCAACATATTGTACATAAAGATATGTGGTAACCTTTCTGTGTTAATACCTTCACTTCTGTCCTTTCATGTTTATGGGTTAATACCTTAATTTCTGCCAAAATATTGTACATATAGATATGTGGTAACCTTTCTGTGTTAATACCTTCACTTCTGTCATTTCAGGTTTGTGTGTTAATACCTTAATTTCTGCCCATTCAGATTTGATTAAAAAGAAGAATCTGTGAACAGTCCAGATAACTTTTCTCCAGACAGTCTAATTTCCCAAATACCAATCTGTCTCAAACCATGTAGTCAGCATCATATTATCTCTCTCTCTCTCTCTCTCTCTCTCTCTCTCTCTCTCTCTCTCTCTCTCATATATATATATATGTGGGCAACATTTTGTGTTGATAGTACAAAAGACATTTGAGCCATATCGATTTAGCTTTGAAAATACAGTCAAATCTGTATACAGGCCTAATAACTTCTTTCAATATTGTAGTCTTACAAACTTCAATCTGCAAAAAAGTTTGCCAACCACATCAGATTAGCAACATGTATATAAAAAATAATTTTTTGTTGACAGTATATAAAAAAAAATTTTTTGTTGACAGTACAAAAGGATCATGAACTATGTCTACGTTTTTAAATAGTGCTGACTATGTACGTATGTGGACAAACAATGCATTTTTGCTAATGACAATTGTCAAGGCTATAGCAGTGCATACAACAGAACAAGAATCACGTGACCAGGTAATACACACAATGAGCACCACTTGAGGACTTTGTACTACACTCTACATACTGAGTTTCAGCTTTGATCTGACTAACGGCTGCAGAGCAATTTGCTGTATACTCTGGGTCTCATTTGTAGTGCCCCTAGGCCTAAAAACACAAAACTTTCACGGGCAAACTTGGAGACTTGTCCTGAACATATCTTGAATGGAATAGTTATTTTTTTTGAGGCTGTGTTCTCGAGTTATGATTTTTTTCAATTTAAAAGATTTTGTCGGTAGGTGCACATTTGCATAATTCAGCCCACAAACATACAAATCAAAGTTTTGTAAATATTGATCGTCAGCATTTTCTAATTTTTTTGAGCGTGCTCGGACTTCTAATAATAAATAAAAACAATAGGGTTTCGTGCACAGTAGTGCTCGGACCCCTAATAATAGTAAAAAGTCTTACAAAAACAATAGGGCTCTGCGTACAAAATGCTCGGACCCCTAAAAATCAGAACAAAAATTATGCGCAGACCCCTAAAAAAGATCCCAGGGTGCGGATTAATCCTTCCCTTTATTTAATAAAGTATGTCTGCCGACAATGATTTGGCATTAACCTAACCTCCATCTAGTCAAACAATTACCCAGTAAACGGTAACTAATTTCGCTTAAAACTTACAACTTAAATAAGCACACTTCTTATTTTTTAATTAAATAATAGAAATGAAGGCACGCTGAGCTGTTTAGATAGCGTTGGTCCAGGAAGCTCATCCAGGATTCTAACTCTGGTCTCCGAAAATTGATATACGCCAGTCTAAGCCACACGCCAATGATCTGCAAAGGTACAAACAACAGCCACACTGACTCACGCACTTTCCCCACTTCCAAGTAAATAATAACTTCCCACCTTGCGATGAGTAATTTCCCTCAGCCAACTACAGAGCCCTAGAAATACCTTTGTCCACTATTATGCAAGCCGGAACCGGCGGAGTCATTGCGTTCAAATGGTGAGTTGAAGTGGAATGCGAAGTAAGCGTATATCGGGCAGAGGCCAGCAAAAAATAAGTTAATGCTGCCATGCCGTGCGCCAAATGACGTATCCTTACTTGCTTTCGTAGTGCGATTAGCACTGATGTGTCTACGCCGCTGCGTCCCATTATCCACTGAGCTGGTCCTGACCAGACACCTAACATTACCCCCCTTTAGGGACAGCTCCTGAAGTCCCTAAGCCTCCAGCTTGGTCCTTGTGGAAGTACCGGATTAACTGAGGGTCTAAAATTTGGTGCGACGGAACCCATGACTGTTCCTCTGGGTCGTACCCCTCCCATTCCACTAAGACTTCTGCGAGCAACCACCGCACTTTATAAGCAGGAGCACCCTGAATGGTTCTCGGGCCAAGGGGGTTCCGGAGGGGAGGGGATAGGTCCTTTGTGGAGAGGAGAACCCATATGAAAAGTTGGCGCTTTTAGTCAGCTGTCGACTGTGATTAGCTGTGCGCTTCATGACCTGTTGACAAGCAAGGAGAGCTGTCCTAGCCCTCCGCCAAGTTTGTCAATGAGGAAATCTGAACAAGGACATTTGTTGGTATATTAGAAATACTGTTGTAAATAAAGTTGCATTTGTCTTAATGTTCTATTTTTTTGTTTTTACTGTCTTGTACTATCTGATCTTATCAGATATACTATACCTTTTCGAGCACTGGAACCAAGGCCAGTGCGAACCTCTCGAAGGCGAGGGTGCAAAATCGGTGAAAAAGCCACCAGTGAGAGGTGAGTAGATCCACCACAACTGCTGTTATTGCCAGAGTCTAGAGTACTAGGAAAATTTACCTAAAAACACAATCATAGCGTTCTTAAGTAAAAAAAGTGTTAGAAAAACAGTGTTGTCATTATTTGTTTTTAAAAATTAACATTTTGAATATGAACAATATTTTATTGTATACCTCCTCTACAGTAGGGACTTTGTTATTGGCTAGTTGTATAGATTCCCAAAGTACAGAGTCTCTAGTCCAAGCTCTACTTTCCAGAATCTGCTCCTCTAACGCATTTAGATGCTTTACCATATCTCTGGCTAGGCCCTCCTCAGATCGGATAAACACCTCGATCACCTGCACATTTTACAGTTGTTTTTCAACAAAAACACATCTATTTAGGCATAGCAAGCCTTGAATGTAATTAATGTAAACACACATTTTATTGTATTTTCTACTATAATAATATGTCATCATGTAACAAATACACAAATCAGTGAGTCACTAACTTTTACCAGCCTACTTTTTGGATTATTCACTCACCTTATAAAAGTAAAAGGGTCTAAGATTAAAGATTTCTAAAATCCAAGGAAATGTCCGCAGTGAACTGTAAGCAAACAACACAACTTCCAGACAGCAGGCCAAAAGAGAGCAGTGGAACACATCTTGCTCTAACAGCACCTTATTTGGGAAGGGAAAGGCACATTATACATTAAAGTAAAACAATACAATGTACAAATTGCGTAAATTTTAACAATCTAATGCAAATTAATCCAACGATGTGTGAAAAAGTGTAAATGAGAATGTTTTTCTTTCTGCTGCAAGACTTCTGTTGCATTGTATAACAAAAAAGGTGCACTGATTTCAGCACTTACACTCATGTCTTTACCCTGAAGTCTCTTCATCTCCTGAGTCATGACATTTTCCAGTACCTTATAGTACAAGATCTCAGCTAGTTTCAGACGGTTTTCTGCAAATTCTGCAATCAACAAAAAGATCCTCATGCTACTGATGAAACTAATTTTAATTGTCTTCACAATTCTGAAGCATGTAAGAACATTGTATGAGCACATTCAACTATTCAAAATTACAGTGTCAGCATCCATGCTTTATTCCATGAGACTATGATGAATATAAGAAATAAGAATGATTTCTTACCCATACGTGTTTCTGGAAAGTCATCAGTTTGTTTAGTGTAGCCCTGCTTAAATGTATCTCCTAGAGTCTTCACACGATTTATTATGGGTTCAGTGGGGTCACAAGAACAAGACCTATTTAGAGAGCAAGCAATAAAAAAAATCAATATTTACCAAGACTAAGCAATACAAAACCAAGCATTTTAATTTGCTTTAACCTCTTAAACCCTAGTCTGGATCTGGGAAGTGGTGGCTATTCAGGCAGGCATAAGAAACACAAATCAGTAATAGATTATTAAAAAATTATAATAAAACTAAGAACTATTTTTGTATTTGTAAACTTCTGTATTTTTTACTGACAATGAGAAAAGCTTTTTAGTATTATTCAAATACAGAAGGGAGAATTTAATTCAACAGTTCCAATTTTTTTACTTTGACATTTTCTTTTATAAATAGGATGAGAATAAAGTCTAATCCAGATGCTATCATAAAGTATGTTTTTTTTTTCCCCCACAATTTTTCTGCAGGTACAGTGGAATTTCGGTTAGCGAACGCCTCTGATGGCGACCAATTCGGATAACGACCAACCATTTCGCAAAAAATTTGCTCCAGATAACAACCAAAATTTTGGATAGCGACCGTCACTACATTATCTACGTTATCTATACGTGACCAGCATCTCAGATTGAGCGCCATTCACGCTTAAAAGTTAAAATCGGTCATCTTCATCTTTACATATTCTAATTATTCAGTGATTTTTGTGCATTATTTTAATAATATAATCCTTGATCATGGCTCCAAAGAAGATTCAGAACAATAGTAGCAGCGTAGTGAAAATACAGTAGCCAACAATTTAACTGAAAAAGTAATGATGAAGTAATGAAGATTAAACAAGTCATGCGTGTGTCAGATATCACAGCTGAATACGGCAGGTCGAACAGACACTGGACACATTTTTTTCTGAAAGCGACTGAGAAGATGTTCTCATGAAGGGGGATCTCACCCCTCCCCATCTATTCACGCGTCCGACCGCAGTAAAAATGGTAAATAAAATCTCTTAAATTTACTGGCTTGGTGTGCCTCATCAATATCAATAAACAAAGATTCATTGGGGATCACAGAGGGTTATTTGGTCTGATCCCAACAGCAGGAAAAAATAACGGAAACAAAAAGTAGATGCAGCAAATAATAAAAAACATCTACAGCAAAAAAATTACATAGAATTTCCAGAAGTGTTTCAGTCACAAACTAGTCACGTCTCCTCTATACCGTTTTGTTCAGTTATAATTTCATGTGTTTTACCGAATGTCTTGCACATGCACGCGCAACACGAAAGTAAACTGACACAACATATGACGTGATTTCATTCATTTCTGTGCTTGGATTTTTTTTACCACTCAGAGATTATTGTGAAGATTAAGATAATACACAAAGTAAATTTATGGACTACATAAAACGACTATTATACAAATTACTGGACAAAGGAGTGTCTTCAGTAAGAGGACAGTATATGTTCGATCAAAACAATGACATTCATTCCAGCTCACTGCAATAATGCTATAAAACGACTCAATACTGCCTAAATAAAGAGGGTTCATACATTAATAGCAAATTTGCGTACATGCACATGCTATCTATCTATATGCCACCACCCCCACAACACCCCAACCCCATCCCATAATTTAGGCTTCATATAGGTGTAGCTCCACCAATTACACACAAATAAGTCTGATTTGGTGTATGTGTGTGTCCGCGCCATTATTCAAATTACCCAATAAAACGGTTTGATTGACAGCTATTAGCAAACAGCACTTCCGGTATACTTACATTTTCTATTAAGTCTACTTTTATTTTTTGCTGTAGCCATTTTTATTATTTACCGCGTCCACTTTTATATTTTGTTTCAACTTTAGTATTTTTATTTGGTAAATGTTGATGTGTTTTGCACTTCTTGGCCACCATACAGGACACCCAAGAGTGGAAAACATCATAAAGATGACACCACAGCCAACACGATATGCAACATCTCGTGTTGATAACATCAAGTCCAGCTTCCAAATCTTTTTACCATTGAGTTGCTATTACCATTGCAGGGTTAATATTGAAGATTACAAATTTGCGGTGGAAGCGTGTTTGGGTAGACCTGAAAAGAAATCGACCTGGTAGACCTCAAAGTCTACTTAGGTCTGTTGATTTTAGCAGGAGAATATCGTTCAAACAATCAAGCTACTGGAAGTCAGGGGGATGCAGAGTTTGGCAGGCCTATATTCCATGTCGTTCCAACACAACCCATTCGCTAGCAAGGTGACAAACTGGCTGCCATCAGAAAAATTTGGGACAGGTGGGTTACCCCTGAGGTGACGGTTGATGAGCGCCCCACGTGTGCAGTGTGCATGAATTCACATTACATGTTCGTTTTGTATTTTCACTGCAGTTATTTTATGTCTATTTTAATAAATTTATGTTAAACATTACTTTGCGATAATGAACGTTGAATAAAATTTTTGGTCTTTGTGCTAATTTAAAAGCAGTTAAAACAGACACTAAAGTAAGGGGCTGGAGGTGAACATGACAGGAGGGTTAAGGTATTCCGTGGCTAAAAATGTTTGTGATAGTGAAAACGGTTCTTACCTGAAGATCTGGAGCAAGGCATCACTAGGGGAGTTACGAAGGCCAGACACCATGCTCAGCAGTCGACTCACACTTTGAGTGGCTGAAGACACTGGTGTAATTAACATCTCTTTTTCCTTTAGGTACCTCCGCCCTGTCAGGGGAGTGGAAGGGGCCAAAGACCTAGTCTATAACAGAAAAACAAAAAAAACCTATAAGCAAAGAATTAAGAAGATCGACTATTAAACGTTGCTTTAGTCAGTACTTCCTACCAAGCAACAAATGTTTTAAATTTAAATAAAACAGCACTGTTAGATAAGAGGTACCTTTTCAATGTGTTGCTGCAGGCTGTTTTCCACACGCATGCGGTCTGACACTTGTTCTGTTGCTACCTCAGTGGTGATCTTACGAGGTGTGCCAATCTCCTCATCCGCATCAGCACCCAAAAAAACTCGCTCATCAAAATCTCCCTCAGTTAAGACATACTCTTCATACTCACGATTTATGGCTTTACTTCATGAACACAAGTAAACATTTAAAATACATTTTTTTAAAATAGGGAGTACATCAAGGATAAGAAAAAAATGCTGAAAACATGAGAACATCTTACTTATTGGCTTGAAAACTGGAAATGTTCAAGAGCCCGGTCAGGTCTACAAAATCTCCTTTAAGAATCTGACATAATAAAGTTTTTGTAATCCATTAAAAGTCATTAAAAGTTGAATTACTACAATTACGTAAATGAAGATTGATAATAAATGGCAATAAAAATCCAAGCACGATTTCTCACTTTATTCTCTAACAGGCATCTGATGTAGGGTTTGAAATAGTGTTCCTTTATTCCTTTTGCTTCAACAACTAGACCATCATAAAGTTCACACAACATCACAAGCACACACTGAATGTCGACAGTGCCTCCATGAGACTTCGGTAAACCTGCAGAAAAGTGAGGCTGTTGATATGACACTTTTTACATTTAAAAAGTTTTACAAAAAAGGTAATTGGACAAAGTACTATACCCACAGACACAATCCAGAGATAATTTAGGAAGATTTGTATTAGTTATAAGTAAAACAATACTGATCAGACTACCTTGCTGAAGTTCACAAGTAGTAAAGACTATTTATTTAAAATTGACTACATAAAACCTTTAACCTCTTAGATAACAGTTGTAATGCAACATTTTCAGTGAAAACAAATAGGCTTCTGACTGGCCAGTCTTAGATTTGATGTGTATCAAAATACAGAAGAGGGTCAAAAACAACCAAGATTCTGTCCGGACAGTGAGGGCGTGATTGTTTTTTGCGATTTGTTTTTTATAGAAAGAACAAAGTTAGAAAGAGAGGAGACAGTAGCATTTGAACTCATAATTATGAGTGATGAGTGTTTAGTATTACTGTGTATAACTACAGGCATTCGGAGAATAATCAAAAACATACAAAATCGCTCGATGAGGATATCTCGGATGGCGATTGAATTTTAACCCTAAAAACTGTTATTGTAGTGAAGGCCTGTGAAGACCTTTAAAGCATGTTGATCCATATTGATGCATCAACCTCTGCTTCCAAATATATATTGCAGAATTTTATTCATGAGACCACTGTGACCAGAAAGGTTCTGCATGGTGACTACATAAGGCAGGTGATGGGACAAAGCAATCTGCTAGATCCTGGATGGCATTCTGTTGCAAGAGCATCCTGAGCTGCTATTGCAGTCCATAATATAGTAAATTACTTTGTAATCACAGTGACTTGTACCATGGCAGGTAAACAAGGTGTTATTGTATTGTTCATGCAGCACTGTAATATACTGTATTTCTTATTTTTTGTGACAGTCTACAATGGCAATATCTGCCTGACTATACTGAATACTGCGCAATTGAATATTGTGTGAGTGTGTAGTTATGTGAGCGCGTAGTACGCACACACAAAATTAATAGGTGCGTACAAATAAACATTTATTGAACATTCAATTTAACTGTAAGATTTACACATTACCATTAGAATGTAAATTAATAAGTTCTTCCTTGTTGGTGCATAGTAAAGCATTGTCATAAACCAAGTCCAGACAGCACAGTAAAAGATGGTAAGAATTGACAAGGTCATCTCCAATCATTCTGAAATTACCTGAAAACAAACATAAAATAGTCAGCTTTATACATGCAGAATTCAACCCAATGCTATTACTAAAGGGGATCTGTTAAATAACTAAAATAATTTCACATGATTTCAGAATAAGACAAAAAGATTTACATTTTAGCAAAAACCATTATTCGTTAGGGGATTATACACTGAAGCAATTCCTGTGCTTTTTCAACAAAAGTGTTGTATACCATCTATTGTTGAGTAGTTGTTTCATCATGAAAATATTTATTACTTTATCATTTATAATAGAATGTGTTGCCTCAGTTTTATGTGATCTCCATCGGCGGCACTACTATCAAACTCAAGTTAAAATTATTATTGTTGTGATTGTTCCAGTTATTCTACTAACAAGTCTTTATGGGTAATCACTGTGTTTACTGTAAGAATGTCATGGGTTTTATTCCCTGCATTGAAACACATAGGAGTGTGTTTCATGGTGTTTGGGTCAGATGACTTCAAATAAGACTTCGCTGATAGCCCCCATGCTGTTTAGCAAAAAAGGGGTATCTGTCATTTAGTGTTAAACATTTATTATAATTCAAGAAAATGTTCAACCCATTAATAAGACCAGAAAAAGTAATTCCTACCTTTAGTATGTACAAATAGGGTCCAACAGAACTTAAAAACCTCACTGATGTGACACTGAAAACGCCTACAAAAAAGTAAACAAAGCATTTGGCTTTATGCTATTAACAGCTTAAACAAGACATACTATTGTGATATTAACATTGTGACCATCAACAGCTGAGGTGAATAGATGTTCACTTGCTTGTAGGTAATACAGTAAATATTATTTATTAACGGGTGGTTCAATTAATCGAAGGTCCAATTAACCAGATTCAATTGGATATATAAATATATACTGTGATAATTATATACAGTGGGGGAAAAAATATTTAGTCAGTCACCAATTGTACAAGTTCTGAAAGGCCTGTAATTGACATTGGTATAACTCGACTATGAGAGACAAAATGAGGGGGAAAAACAGAAAGTCACTGTCTGATTTTTAAAGAATTTTTTTGCAGATAATGGTGGAAAATAAGTATTTGGTCATTAACAAAAGTTCATACTTTGTTTTACGTATATTCTTTGTTGGCAATGACAGAGAGCAAACCTTTTTCTGTAAGTCTTCACAAAATTGGCGCACACCGTTGCTGATATATTGGCCCATTCCTCCATGCAGCTCTCCTCTAGAGCAGTGATGTTTGTGATGTCGCCGGGCAACACGAACCCCCTCCAAAGGTTTTCTATGGGATTGAGATTTGAGACTGACTAGGACACTCCAGGACCTTAAAATGCTTTTTACGAAGTCACTCCTTCGCTGCCCTGCAAGTGTTCTTGGGATCATGGTCATGCAGAAAGGCCCAGCCACATTACATCTTCAATGCCCTTGCTGATATAAGGAAGTTTGTCTCACAGTAAATGGCCCTATTCATACTTTTATGTACACAGACCAGTCGCCCCGGTCCCTTTGCAGAGAAACAGCCTTGATGTTGCCACCCCCATGCCTCACAGTTGGTATGGCATTCTTTGAATGCAACTCAGCATTCACTCTCCTCCAAATACATGTGTTTATACCAAACAGTTCTACTTTGGTTTCATCTGACCAGATGGCATTCTCCTAATACTCTTCCAGAACATCTAAATGCTCTCTAGCAAACTTCAGACGTGCCCGGACATGTACCGGCTTGAGCAGGGGGACATGTCTGGCACTGCAAGAGTCCCAGGTGGCGTAGTGTGTTTCTGACGGTTAGCATTTCTAACATTGTTCCCAGCTTTCTGCAAATCATTCACTAGGCCCCCCTAAGTGGTTCTGGAATTTTACCTCACCATTCTTGTGCACCATAGGCTGAGCTCTTGCGTAGAGTCCCTGATTGAGGGAGATTAGAAGTTCTTGTGGGTGTTCCATTTTCTGATTATTGCTCCCACAGTGGATTTCTGCACACCAAGCAGCTTGCCTATTGCAGATAAGTGTTCCCAGCCTGGTCTACAATTTTGTTTCTGGCATCCTTCGACGGGTCTTTGGTCATCATAGTGGATTTTGGCTTGTGATTGTTTGAGGATGTGGGCAGGTATCTTTTATACTGTTAACAAGTTCAGATGAACAGGTGACATTAATACAGGTAATGAGTGGAGAACAGAGGAGCCCCTTAAAGAAAAAGTTACAGATCTGTGACAGCCAGACATCTTGCTTGTTTGTAGCTGTATTTTTCACCATTATTTGTGAAGAAACGCTTAAAAAAAAAAAAATGTGATTTTCTGATTTTATTGTCTCATAGTTAAAGTCTACATATGATGTCAATTACAGGCCTCTCATCTTTTTAAGTGGGAGAACTTGCACAATTGTTGATTGACTAAATATTTTTTCCCCACTGTAAAGGATTGCTGCATTGCATTGTATGCGTTATGGACCTGGGCGCCAATAAAGTAGCCTGAATAGAGAAAACCTGGGAAAAATGGGATTTTGCATAATAAACCAGTTTATTTGATGTAATTCATATTGCATAATTCGACTCCTTCCACCACATTTATAAAAAAAAAAACGAGACAGTAAAACAGATGACTAGTTGGACTGATTTTTAGAACTTGGTGCTGCATTAAAATTCTATTTAATACCATTTAACATACAAGTTACACATCACCCCAGTGCCTGCACCCAAAATTTTTCACCCATACAAACCTATATAAATGTTTCGAATTCCAACACGACCTTAAGTTTTTAAGAAGGATTAAATCCATACATTTATGAGTTAAGCAATCACAAGGATATCATCAACGTTCACCCACTTCTCCACAGTACCACTTTATGTAACGGGTAGAGCGTCTCGCCCCCAGTTACAAAAAGCTGGAACATTATGGACGAAAAGCTGCTAATCCCATTAAATGAGCCAGTTCTATAAAGTAAGCCAACTCAGAAAGCCAGGCTTTTG
>JAOUQU010079275.1:0-16340 GCA_028566735.1 Ammoglanis amapaensis
GTTGTGGACAGCCCTAATATATATATATATATATATAAGGTTTTTTGTTTTGCTGATAACGTAAATATAAGCTTTGATATATTGGGCATTTGGTGCCACATTTAAAGTAAAACACTGTTTTATTTTTTCTTCAGAATGTGCAGACGCTGACGACAAGTGAATGAGGATAAAAGGCACCTCCGTTTTGGGTATGTTTATCATTGAATAATTAGAATACTATACTAGAATACTAATAAATAATTAGGTAAGTTCCTAGTAGTGATTGAATATAAACAGAACATTTTGAATTGTAGTACCCAACTGTATGTGCTCATTAAAGGACAGTCAGTACAGCAATTCTAATGACAAGGTATGATTGCCAACATACAATAATTTTCTATACCTTCCCCAAAATGTTTTACCCACTAACCAATAACAAACCAGATATTTTATAGTTTAGGATCCAGAATATACTGCAGCCAGTGATGGCTCAGTGGTTAGAGTACTTGACTCACAATAAGAAGGTTGTCTAGTTGACAGTGCTGGACCCCAAAGCCCTTAACCTGCAGTTGCTTACATCATGTACTTAATCGCTTAACTCATGTCTTAATTGTTAGTCACTTTTGATAATGCGTCTGCTAAATGCTGCAAATGTAAATCTGTTTTTAGTAGCTTTTTGAGACTAAACAAGGTTTAAGCTTGTATTGTGCTTTGTGTGCAGTTCTAGCTTTGTCGGGCTGAATTTGTTTTTAATTTTTTGAGAATGTGTATGCAATTTTAGCTTGTGCATCCATGTGACATGCACTCAAAGGTTTGAATTGAATTGATTGGTACACATCATAGGCTTTCATTAATGCTGATTATCTTGCTGGAGGATAAAAGACAATGTTTAGGAATTTCCTGCACTGGTTAAAAAAGCATAACCACGACGTCAGAGTATTACTCTTGCTTATTAATTCTCCAGATTTCAGTTGAGCATCTGTGGGAGGGATTGCCTGGATGATTGTGTTTGTTATGTGGATCCTCGCCCACTCACGCTTCTGTGAATGTGGGATGCACTACAGTCAGCATTGACATTTGACATTTTCAGCATTTACCAGGATGCCTTTAGCTACTGTGACCTACAATCATTTTGCAGTCATTTGTTTGATCATTGATCAGGGTCCCAGCATTGGCAACTGTGTGGCAATGGGGCTTGAACAAACTCTCCTGATCTCTAGCTCCAGTACTTTAACAATTTCGCCATCACTTCCCAGTATGGCTTCATGGGTAGCTGGATGGTATAGACACATGTGACAACCTACCGGGACCTCACTGAGTCACCCCCAGACCCGGTAGTTTTCTTTTATGCAACAGTATACATGTAATTTTTTTTCAAATATGATGATGCTTTTTAATTCTAGACCTGATTGTGGTGTGTTGCTTTGTTCAAATATAGTTTTGTTTAATTTCAGATTAGAGCCAATTAAATGATAAACTATAATTTTGATGGTCACTGGCTATATTTTTTATAGGTTTTTAGTCACTTCTCTTCTAAGTGTTTTAACATTGGATTGCTTTATATATGAGCATTGTCTACATATTAATTGTTTCAATAAGCTTCAGAGTGGTTTACATGTTCTTAAAGTTGTTGCTAATAAATGGTCAAATGTGTTTGAATTCCCACTCATCACCCCATAGTGTTGCAAAAGTTTACTTCTGTATTTAGTGCACGCTAGACAGAACAGAAACTGCTACAGTAAGGGAAATTTACTTTTTACTTTATATAAAAGTCTCCAGTGTTCTCCAGAATGATCTTAAATGTACACTTTATATTGAAAATGCAGCTGTACTTCCTGCCTCCGGTCAGGCTTTACGGCAAACTGTAATTACAGCTGTGCAATACAGCCAAGACATGATATAATTGTTTATAAGAGATCACTCTCTGCTAAGATGTGTCTGGTCCATATTAAATTCTCGTTTCCAAAGGAAAAACAGTAATGACATGATGCGGGCAAATGGAATTGAGCTCCAAATTCACCTCAGATTGGTATTTTAATGCCAGATTCCCCTTGAAATGAAATAGTGAAATTATAAAGGACTACAGCTTTCACAAGGGTGTGCGACTATAAAGACGAAGGCCGCAGGTTCCAACCAAATAGATCTACTGACGACTGTTGAGTGTTACAAATATAAAGTCCACAGATGAAATACAGTTCATTTTCTCAAACACACATACGGGCACATGTGTGTGCACACACACACACACACACAAGCACACACATTTTTGTAAATATATTATTTTCTTTTCCTAAATATATGGGACAACACTAAATATATGTCTCTGATACAGTGTAAATTACTCAAGTGTGCGGCTTGTACAACAGTGTAAATCTGCTTTTAAAATAACCTAACACAACCATTTATGTCTTAACTGCTGATGACAAAAGTAAGGACACACCCCTAAAAGGGCTTTTCCACCACTATAACTCATATCACACATGCTATCAATTTTAAAACATCAGCCAGAAACTGTATAAAAATGTAATCAGGTGGACTTAAGTGGACTTAAGCAAAACAGTAACATTTCTCAGATTATCCCGTAACAGCACAGAGTGCTACCACACTGACCTGCCCACAGGATCTGTGAAACACGGTTTTTTGCGGTGCCAGGTTAGAACGCTAGTTTGCAGGTTGGGACTGTTTTTTTGGGGTGGAAACACACTCCATTGCTTCAAGAGGATTATTGCTAATTGGAACATACTCTGAGCCGCATTAGTGGAAAAGGGGTATTAGTGAAAATGGCCAAATTCTGCCCAATTAGCCATTTCCCCTCGTTGATGTCATGTGACTCATTAGTGTTACAAGGTCTCACTTGTGAATGGGGAGCAGATGGTCTAGGCTATAAGTAGGTTGCCACTGTTCACTGACATAAAGACGAGCTGCTAATGGAGCTGTTGAAGTTATGTCTTTTACACAGTATTTTAAACACAGTGTAAACTTGTCATGTTTTGTTTATGTTTATTCTGTTCTTCTCATATGAATATTTTGTGATTTGCGTATTTTAATACATTTAGTCTAAACGTCAGAGATCACAATATTATGAAAATATTCCTATATATTTCAATTATAATAAGAACAATAATGCCTATAATAGCAGTAATACCATAGAACTGAGTGGGTAGACAGGTAGGTATAATATACACGCACAACTAAAATAACTAAAATCATCACAACCTCTTAAATATAAGAGACATTGTTGCTCATAATTATGCTGTGGAATGTATGATCTGGTACGTAGTCATTATTTTTAAAACATTGATGTATTTTAATAGTGCTTAACATTTAGTGTTTCACTGTGAACTGTCTTTAGAAAGAAAGGACTACTAATCGAAATATGCTTCAATTGCTTAGAAAACATGCCGACCAGGTACAATAATATGATTACTTTCAGGTGAAGTGAAGAGCACTATCTCTACTTCACAGCACTGTTTACTGGGTGGAATTTATTAGGAAACAGGTAAACAGATGTTTCCTGTTAGAAGCAGGATCAATGGGCAAACATGATCATTTAAGTGTGTTGGACAAGGACCAAATTGAAATGATTAGGTGATTGTTTCAGGGCTTCTTCGGAGCCTTATCTGCATCCACAGAATAAGTTGAGTTTTTTTTACATTTTGAACATTTTGACTGATTTGACTGAAATTCAGAATAAAAGAATGAAGCTAGCCCAAAATCTCTCTGATATGTGGGCATCAGACGTATGCACCTTATCTTGTATACCAGACAAGCACAGTACAAATGAGCCTTGTGTACTGAAAGACACACACCTTGATCAATGCACTCTATGCCAGTTGGTAGTCATAGTTACATAAATTGTTAAAGTTACTTTTCCGCTTTTAAGTCCTCGTGCTATAAGAACAACAGGCCAATCATTGTTCATGTGATAGCTCAGCCCACCTGGCAGGCAGTGCTGTTAAATGTACTAAAGCACGGTTGCCCAGTAGGTTCTTTATAATGAGCCAAAGCTTAATGACAAGCCAAAACAAAAACTCATGTTATTCTAATATTACATTCAATTAAAATATCACATTTTTATTGTTTTGATTGATTAGTGTTTACAAAATCTTTCTCTTTAGGACGAACAGCGTTTAAAAAATATAGTTTTTGAAAACATGCAAAGCAAAAAGGTTGTATGTAGTGGGAGAAGGTTGCAGGGCTGATAGCATTCTAGTGTGCTGAATCTTCAGCGAACCAACGTGGCTGTGAAATAAAATCTGCTTTGCCCAGTCATGTAACAGACCTGTATTTGAGAGGTGCAGCTTTCACTCTCCACTCTCCGAACGTGATTGGAATAACGGTTATAAATAGTTCGGCTCCATTTTTTCAAAAGAGCTTTTTAAAGATTTTTAAAGAATAATAATATAAAAGAGGAACGTTCATGTACAAGTTTGAATTGTTTAGACTGTTTTGTAGCTGTATTGTATATTGCTTTGGATAATAGCTGCAGCTATATGCAGGCTATGTAATGTAAATTTTGCTAACTTGACTCGATTCTTTTCGTTAATTTTGAAAGAGCCGTTCAGTAGAATCAGATTCTTTGCTAACGACCCAATTGTAGTTTTGTAATTCCCATATTTGTAAAGCTAACCATAAGTCATGGACACCAATTTTATTAAACCAGGGGAAGACACTAAATATGTTTAAGGCATTAAGAATAAATGCTGCTGAGTCTGTCTAGACCTTTTGAACCACTTTGAATTGTTATTGGTAATAGAACTGGTCTGAAGTAAGCCATGTTTTAGTTTGTAGTTTGTATTTACATCCTAATGTATACTTAAGTGTTAATTGTTTTGAATAAACAACTTGAGGTTTGTGTTTCTATAAATCGTTCTTAGTTCTGTAACCATTTCAAAACGATTTAAAATAACTTGTGCATTTATTAAATGGATGTCCTGTTTGTGTCATTTAGTCAATGCTTAGACTATAATCGAATCTGTTTACTAGTTAGTGTTAATCTAGTTTACTTTATACTACTACAATTGCCACTTATTGACCTTTCTTTGTATGGCTGGAGTATCTGTAATCTCAGTATGTTATACAAGTATTTGGTAGGCAAATATTGACTACTTAAAACAGGGATGGCTTACTGAAAAGCTCTACCAGGCCCAAGGGACCTGCACAATTGTAATATGAAGTTCTAGATATCTACAAAATCTATTTATTTATTTACCAGGATTATTCGATTATCAAGGTTTTTATATAACTAAGACGTGTCTCACATACGTAATCGCCCCACCCCTGTTCACCTCCCAGTGATTGATAAATGTTCAGCCTCTTTAGATTTAACGATTTTGCGAAAATAGTTTGTATTTTCATGTATCAAGACATGATGCTTACAAGCTAGCCCAAATTTAGTTCACCCACAAAAGTATTTTCTCCACCAATTTGCAAGTCTCAGATTCTGCAGAAAACCGAAACCTTATGTCTCACAGCTGAGCCGCCTCTCCTAACAGGCACTCCAAAGCGCCCTCTTTTCGTACCAATTTCTAATGTCAAACAGCTGGATTGCAGCTTATGTTTTACACTGGTAAACATTGGTTGGAAGAAATTTTTATCTACTGTCAAAATAAGTCTTGTCTTTGGTCCACACACACACTAATCTTAATCTTTCAGTATAGTTCAGTCAGTTTGTTTGTTTCCGCTTTACAAATTATTGACAAATCGTTGATGGTTATTTAAAGTGGCATGCTCCTCCCTCTGTACGTTAGCTCTTCTACTGGCTGCTTGTTTCTGACTACCCAGTGCTGCATTCATCAAAGCTTATTGATTCAACCAGTTTTTTGTGGCTGTTGCTTGGGGAGATGGATGTAGTGAACCATGGAAACGAGACAACACAGATGAACAGTGGACAGGACATAGGGCTAGTGCTTTTGAAATCCCTAATGTTTGTCTTTTGGTAGGATTAAAGGTGGATGGACAGAGTCTGAGCTCCTAGAATGACGAGTGCCGCCCCAGCTCGTAAGCCGTACCGCAAAGCGCCTCCGCAACACCGTGAGACACGTCACAATCAGCCCGTGTTCCTGGATGACCTTAGTGGAAGTCCGTCAGCTACCAGCGAACATCCTGCCCATCCTGAATCTACTCAGGTAATTTGTCTCGGAAAGTACTCTCCTATTTTTCAACGCAGATTCTTTACTGACCCATACCCCGAATGCCATGAAAGTCTTATGGACCCTGGAGCTTACTCTTCATCCTGGTCAGAAAGCAAACAGGATGTCTCTAGCTTTTCTAGCTTGGACCTTGTTCTTTCTCCCCCTGAAATATTCAGCAATACTCTGGGAATGGGCAATGAACAACAGAAAGGTATGAATCGTTTTTTGAGCGATAGCGAGGATTTACTGGTGCAGTTCAGTGATGAGGATGATGAGCCCACTTGGAAGGGATCCCAACAGTTAATCTGCAGCAGCAAAAGTGCGGAGCGCACTCTGGCTTTTAAAGAACAGATTGAGATTCTTGCTCCCAAGGTAGAAAAACGCTTGACATTACCATTACCATCACATGCTCCTCCACCTAAGGGTATCCTCAAGCTCCCACACCAACTTGAAGTACACCCCTGTGATAGTCTACGCAAGTCTAAGTCAGCAGAGATGCTTGCTCCGAGCCACAGTAATGCTCAAAGCAAGAAGCCCAAGTGCAAGTCTTTGGATCGGGAAAGACAACAAGTTCAGTTATTTCCCGAACCCACAGGCTCAGATTCCTCCATCTTGCAGAGTTCAGTTCCAGAATGGAAGGCCCAACTTCTGGAGGAAAAACTAAAGTTTTCAAAGTTTTTGGATGAGATTACATACAGCGTTCTGAGCCCTGGTCATTTAAAAATGTTGGGTTGCAAGACACCAGAAACCTCTGAAGGGAATCAGGGTCAGTGGCAGAATGAGCCAAACGCTGATCTCAAAAATCAAACAAGCGCAAAAGCTGATCTCAAGAATTATTCAGACCAGAAGCAGGAGAAGAACCAACCTTGGGAAATTTGTACCACACAGCAAGATAGAAATGTATTTAGAAGAAAGGAGAGCAGGCCAAAGTATTTGCACACTGCAGTGAAAAAAGATGACCTTAAACAAGAGCAAGAGAAACTCCTTATGGAGCCCAATAAAGAGCAGCCTCAACTTATATCTGAGAGTTCTGATTATGGACGTGCAGGGGGCAGTGTGGATTCCAGACAAAGTGGTGGGATAGAGTATGATTGCTTGTATAAACAAAGGACTCAAAACCAGACAAGCCTGACTTGTTTAAAAGATTCTGGCAGCTTGACTAAGTTTAGGATACAAACAAGTCAAACTGAAACTTTAAACTTGCCAACATCACAAACGACACATATGATTTTGGCACCAATCAAGGTAAGTGCGCCAGGTTTTCTACCCTTCACTACATTCCAACTTCTTTTTGTAATTGTGGGATTTTCCTAAAATTTGTAGCTCCTAATTGAAAGTTTCTTTTGGCTCTTTATAAGAAATAATGTGGGCATAGCTGCTTTGAATTAGAAACGAACAGTGAATTTCACACAAGATTTTTCTGAGCCTTAATGCAACCTCACTTTTTTAGTCAGACTTTGCATATAATTGAATATAATATTCATTAGCCACCCGCTGTTTAAACAATTGAGCGAAGAGCCATTTTGATGAACGGATCTTTAAAAGGAACTGAGCCAAAAGATTCAGATGCCCTCAAATATTTGTAATTCCCCATCAACACTGATTGCGTGGACTCATCTTCCACGACTCACATGTTTAATCAGAATTTGTTAATAGCAAAAAAAATAATCGGAAAAAAAGATGCATGCAAAAACTTTCAGTAATTAAATGAAACATCTCAAAAACTGATGATGTCAGTCAGTTAACAATCGATTTGCATAAAGCACAATTCTAATAGTTTAGGTTAGAACTGTCTGTTTAATTGTGCCAAATTAGGTTTAACTTTGTATAGACAGACAAATAAAAATGACAACATATAATAATAAAACCACATCCTATTAAAAAATAATAAATGCTTTATTTTTTGTGATGAGAAAACGGGGTGCATTATTGGAAGGATGCTGGTTTGATTCTGAGAGTTAACGGGTCATGGCTGTGGTGGCCTTGAGCACGGCACCTTTTTCTCGGGCACCATGGCTATGGCTCTCCACATCGGGCACGTGTGCTCACTACTGCTGTGTTTGTTAGTGTGTGTTTCGCTGCACAGATTGGGTTAAATGCAGAGGAATATAGAGGAAGTGTGTAAAAGCACAGTGGTTATAAGTTAGTAGTAGTAACAAAAATGTAAATAAAAATATTTAATATTGGCCTTTTACTATGCCTCCTGCCTGATTGATTTCACTGAAATTATAATATATCAAAGTCAGTTTGCATAATCTGAACCTCACACATAAAAGTATATTCATTATTTAAGTGTAAGTAAGGAGAAATCGGAGAAAGAAACCATGGACAGCGTATCGATTTATGAGCTACTAGCATATAGATGCATTTAATACTCTGTTCTTTTTCAACAGTGGATGTGTGCCTTATATAAAAAAGACAAAACACAACATTTCACAAGTAATGTTAGTGCCATCAACCCAACCTTGTTTTTAGAAAACTGAATTTCTTTACAACTATAATTCATTAGTAATATTGATTTTGCCCTAAAGTTTGACTGTCATGAAGTTTGAAGTGTTTTACCGGTATCAACTTTACAACTATTTACAAAGGAGCGATGAAAATACACATGTTGTTTTACAAATATTTTTAATTTGTTCATATGCCATTTGTTTACTTGGTTGGTTATCACTATTTTTTATTTGGAATTGTATTGGCATTGTGAGTGCACTACTGTGTGCATTGTGAGTTCTAGATTTTCTTTTAATGTTGCTAGTTGAGTTAGTAAAGTTAGCCACTAGTACGTTTTGCATGTAGATTTAAAAAAAAACTTTGAATAGATCATTCTTGTTATTCTGAGTTGTTCTTACTCATTAAATTACTTTGTAGTTTCAACTAAAACTAAACTAAACTATTACTTTTATCTACCAGAAATTTTGTACAACAAAATAATTCAACTTTTCCCTGTTGCTCAGGGTCTTTATATGCTGACATCCTATTAAGTGCATTTAGTGGAAATGATCGATTTGACTCAAATTACTGGGTTCACGATACAATTTCTTTCTGTTACTTTTTTGTTTAATCATGTGAATTTTATTTATAGTTTGTACATTCTATGCAAACAATTGTTAGTCTCAGTTTGGCTGGGACCCAGAACCTGGCAACATAGCATATAGTGTCAGTGAAGTAACTCAGACAAGGTGCATTGCTTTAGTGCTCTGTACTGTTTAAAGTAAACATCGATTCATTTTAAATGCAAAATTAGTTTGAATTATATAATTTTTGGACCATCTAGTTGTGCATTGTTACACTTCTATTATTTACAGTTTTATTTGTTTTCAACAGGAGCCGATTTCCGATGCTGACAAAATCAAGTAAGTATTTTCATTGTGTTTGCTGTTACTTGTTTGTCCTTTTTGTTACCACTGTGTACTTATCACAGCTTTGAGCCACTATCTGTAATGATTTGCTCGTTATTACAGAGTTCCCTTTACTTGATCATATAATTACTATCCCTGAATGTTACATTCAGAACTTTTATAACATCAAGTCACATCGTACTTCTTATGGCTATAGTGTGTAACTCAAGACCTCAGAACTTGTATAACTCGACTGCATGAAACGTGCATTGTGTGTAAAAAAGTAAGTTGTTTTGTTGCAACCCTTAGTATCTTGGTACTGATGTGTTGATCTAACACGGTCATTTCCATTCCCACATGCCTGCAAATAATAGACTGTAATCAGGAACTGCTGATTGTTAAAGAACCTGAACAAAATTTGGTGACTGTCAGTCAGCAGAAAATGCCAAATGGTCACTGCCTCGCAAACATGGCAGAATACACACATCTACATGTGGACACGCACACTGCTGCTGTTTTTCAGGAGGTTAGGGCTCAGTAGAAAATACTGTTGGATCACAGACATCATTAGTCACTATTGCTGTGCCATTCAAGGAAAGACTACGTCTGCTCGAGCCATGTTTGACTTTTTGATCTTTTATTTTAATGAACGCCTGTTCTGTCCTCATACCTCAGGTTTTATGTCTGAATTATGTCAGGTTTTAAAGTCTGAACTGCTTCCAGTTCACATATCTCATCACTGGTCAGAAGAAAACTTTCCGTCATTGGTGTGACAGTCGATTCTTTTTCGGCATGTGTTCAATGATGCTAAACAAACTAGTTTCTGGTGTTCTAATAAAAGGCATTGTGACATGGCATCTATGGAAGCTTTATTGATTGGCCTAAATGTTCATTAGTGAGAGAGAACTGAACGATTTGTAAGGCTTAACCACTTATTGAGGTAAAGTAATAAATTCCAGGGAGGAGGCTAATATTTGTTTGCTGGCAAGTAAACGTGTCTGTGTTTTTGTGATATTAAAAACTCTGT
Organism: Ammoglanis amapaensis; assembly: GCA_028566735.1. Taxonomy (NCBI): domain Eukaryota; kingdom Metazoa; phylum Chordata; class Actinopteri; order Siluriformes; family Trichomycteridae; genus Ammoglanis; species Ammoglanis amapaensis. The sequence goes on from JAOUQU010079275.1 coordinate 10,479, forward strand.
TTGTTCATATCTTTCAAAATACGTTTCCAAATACGGCTTTGTATGTCTGGGTCTATTGAGTAATCCATTGTAGTGCTTTGTACATTCTTATTTGGAACAGTATGAACCCAACACATTTCATGTTTTGTCTGGTCAACAAGATCTGACCTGACCTTGGGCGCTGTTTTGCCAGTAAAGTGCTTTCCACATTGTAATAGTACCTTTCTTCGCAACTCTAATATATTTTAGTACCAAACATGAAGTATCTCCAGTGTTCTTCAATCTAATTTGTCCTGCAAACAGGTTCTAAGGAGCACAGGGTTATCATTTTCCTTTTTTAGAAATCTCCATACATTTTCTGTTGAGGGCAGGTCAGGACTGTAGGCAGGAGATATGCCGGAAAGAGACGATATGTTTATGGCAGCATATGTTGCTTGAAGTTCTCAGTGTACTTTTCTGCAATAATGCTGACCCCACCCTAGTGTAAATGACCTCTGCAAATATAAAGGCCACTAATACAGCTAATACATTCTGCGCCAGATCATATTTTTTGGACTTGTTGCTGATACATTGGGAGAATCCTTTTGATTTTTTTCCTCAAGTGTTAAGCATCTTACAAAGCACCCCCAGAATACGTTTTTTTCTGAACAAGTTACATGCTTTCATGTTTCTGAGCACAGATGATATTCAATATTGTTTTGCTTTTTTCTATTCTTGAGCATTGTTTTGAAATATTTTAATCATTTTTTCTCAGATTTCTTTGTACACACAATCACCATTGTCCAGACAATAATAATAAGTTTATTTGGATTGCACTTTTCAAATATCCAAGATGATTGCACATGCATATCACAAAAAATAAAAAAGACAAAGTGGGAGAGATGAAGTATTGAGAGAAAATGTTGATTTTATATTAAAAAAAGAAAATAAAGAGCAGATATGAAGTTTGGGGTTAGTTGTTTCATAGTCTTTGGGGCATTGAACTGAATGATAAACACCTGACAGTAACTAACATAAATTTTCAGACAGAAAAGAGATCAGTAACAGAGGATATTAAGTGTTTATGCTGGGGTATAGTGGAGTAACAGCTAGAACTTTGAGATGTTTTCTCAAATGTCTCTGCTAATAATATAATCTGAATTTAAACACAAGCAGCTTGTGATATAAGCTGATATTTTGAGCTTATAAGAGACTATTTTTTTGGATCAACTGAGGATCACAGTAGTTTAAACATTTCAGCATCTTTGTGTCAGTATGTTTATATATGGTGCATCCGAATGGGGTTTAATGGAACCACTGGGGAATATTTTACATCTAGCACACCTGTGTCTTTAAAGAGGGAAGTTTCTGCTCACTGGTTTTGACCAAGTATCTATTTTTTGCTGACTGAATGCCATGAATAAGTACAAGAACTTTTGTAACACGTTTATTCAAGCCAAAAGTAAAACAATCTATAAACACTGCACAAAACATCAAAATACAACTTTTAATTCATGAGTTTCTAAAGAAATGTCCTCGTCTTCTTTAGTGTCTGTATTTTCATTAATGTGTTGTTCACTTTTGCTGCATTTTTTAAGGTTGACATTGAAAAGTAAAAATTTACATTCTATTTGTTTTTACATTTACTGATTTTAGAAGATATTTTTGGTCAAAGCTACTTACAAATGTGTCCAAATACACTCTGAACAGTTAAGGGTTTTGGTTATTGCCGTTTTGAATTCCTTAAGGTGTCTGGAATCTTTGCTTTTATTAATCTTCCTTAAATTTGGCTTTTATTCTTCCTGTTTTACAAATCGTTCCTTTGCATTTAGGAATTTCTGTAAATGAACCACAGCTTACTGGGGAAAACGTTAGAAAACTTGTTTGCGCGCACAGGATTACAGGTTGTTATAATGCACTTAAGCACTCAAAAGATGCACAAAAAGGATGAAAGTTTTTGTTGCATTGTTCCAAAGGTTTGCCACCCCTGATCTAGTACAATAACTACTGAGCTGCCGCTGCCTAACACGACACTTTGTGTTGAAAAAAAAACACACAGAACTTTTCATTCAATCTCTCTTTTTCTCACCTAACCCAACTTCTTTTAGAGATTTATTTTCCAAGCCTACCTACATGCCTGGTTTTATCAAGCTAAAACTGCTTGAACCGCACACTAGGAATTGACTCACTTGAAGAAATGAATCTATATTGGTGTACTGCACAAACTATTGAAACAGTCAATTAAAGTTGGTTCCTTATAACTTTGAGTTTTGTTTGTTCGACTCACTGTCTGCTTTTGCTGTGTGCTGCAACAGAGGCCACAGAGGACATGAGAGAGGTTTGGCAGGGTGCTTGGAAAATGTCTGGTTCCAATATCAATGAAAGACAGAGTGTCTATAGGATGTGTGCTGCCTTTTCAAATTGATCTATAGTGCTAAAAGCTACAGTTATAAAGAGATGCAAGCCAGAACAGAGAAGTCTTTCTCAGTCAATATGAAATTAACTTTGCACTGATCTTCTATTGAATTGATATGTTCTCGTTTTATTTAATAATTGGAAAAGCATGTAAAAAGGGAAAGCATGGAAAAATGTGGTGGAATCTAATGTAAATGAGTAACGTGGCCGCAGAGCTAATTCACTTCTGTGAGAATTTTGTAATTTGTATGAAGCTAATGCATCTTTTGACAGGTGCTTAAGTGCATAATACCCTCAGCCTTTTAGGTATCACAGGGACACACACCTTTTTAATTTGTGCTGAGTGTCTTTGTTCTCCCCATGTTATTTGTGGGATGGGGGGTATAAATTCTAATACAGTTGTATTAGAATATTTAGTAATAGCTTTATCTTGTACTCCTGTGTTAGAGCCTAGTTTTAAGAAGACATTGTGAATCCATATGTAGTATGGAATTAGTGAGATTGTTTTGAGCTTGCATTTTTATATACAGCTGGTTAAAAAAAAATAAGAGACCACTTTAAAATTATAGATGTGATATTGTAGGATGTGTGTACTCAAATGCTGTAGACATGTTGGGGTGTCATTGATGGGATGGGCAATTTAGATTAGGAACAGCTATATCTGACATTTAACTGAATGATGTCTGAATGATGAATGATTAACTGAAGTGAATGGGGCCAAAATGGGCCTTGGCCTGTTGGCGAGTCTGTTTACTTAAATGCTTTGAGTATTTCCGGGTGTCGTTAATGAGCCAGGGGATTTAAAGTTGGAACAGTGTAGATTTCTCAAACTTTTAGAGAATGAATGAAAGTAAATTGGACCAAAAAGGTGTGTGTTTGTGTTTGTGTACCCATTATATGTAGTGCTGTAGTTTAAGTATGTGTGTTGGACAAATTTGTTGTTGTTTTATTCTATTGTAATTTCCATTTGAATGTGGTCTCATGGCTGAATATAATTGGCTCATTATGTTACTTGGAATAGTGGCCATTTGGTGGTAGAGCAGTGTAATTGCTGTTTTTAATTTGTGGGCATGTATTTGGAGATTGTTTCCTATGCTGTTTTTCGTGACTGGTGACCATGTGTACCAAAGCAGTCTGTCGTTTAGTGGCTGTAAAGTTTGCACACAAAACCGTACTACTAGTCTCCTGTATGGTGAACGGAAGTCCAGCATCCAAATAGCGACATTCTGGTGTGGTTTGCCAGGTGAAGGGTGGTACAGAGGAGGTACTAATACAAATTATGTATTTATTACATCACAATACCACAGACTTGAAGACCACTCATTTTGGCTGAAACAAAACAATTTTTAATAATTTAGAAAAAATAGATGGGTGTAAAAATGTGAAGTGTTTTTGTGAGCAGAAGAGATCCACATGGAATTACAGAAAGTTTTCTAATATGTTTCCTTTACGTGTAGTATTTTAGTAATTGTATACATCAATACCTCTTCTTTTGCATTTTTCAGAATTTTACAACAGCAAAATGAAGAGCTACGTTGCCATCTTACACACACTACTCACAAAATGGAGGTGATGGAGACAGAGTTTGAAAGTCGTCGCCACTTCATGCAGACGGAAATGAGCCGGACAAAGGATGATCTGGAAAAGATGAAGGACAAGTTTCGAAGGTTAGACGGTCCATCTGTTTGTTTCTCTGTCTCCAGCTCCCGCTCTCTGCCCTCCTCTTCATGTCTTTGTGTTCTTGGTGTTTATTCCGAATTGGCTCTGTGTAGGATTTCATTACATGAACATGATAGATTCTTTATTAATCTCACAGAATAAGTCTCAGTAGCTCGCTACAAACACACGGCATAGTAAACAAACAAGTGCCTGCAACAATATAACCGGGCCTTGTTGGTATGAATAGTAATTTATAAAGTGGTCTGCAGTGGAAAGATGTAAATGCCATGTTTATATTTCATTATTGTGTAATAATGAAACATAATAAAACTAGTTTATTACGATTTAAATTGAATAAACTGTAATTTAAATTGTTTATGATCTTGCCATTAGAGTTCTTTATTTAGCAGTTTTAATAGAGCTGCTGAAACTATATATTTTTAAACACAAAATATAGTTTTTTGAAAATTGTTCTGCATCACGGTCTTATTTGCAATTTAAGGTGATAATAAAGCATTGACTGCTTTTGTTTTCATCTTGGACTGTTGTCATGGTCAGACTGCAGGAAATCATTCTGTATGAATATTTTACATATTCCAGTCCTCATCTGTTCATAAAAAATGAATTTCAGCATCATTAAGTAATCAATTTTTGCAATTTTAGGAATTAAACAGCAGCTTGATACGTTTAAAATTGAAAAATCTTCATTTAAGAGAAAGTATTCCGTAGTTGTTTTTTTTGCCTATTTTCTGACAAGTTCGTTAAGTTGTTAAGTGTCTAAATTTTCTGAATTAAACTTTTTTTTAGGTGTCTGGCCTTGACATTTAAGTCGTGCCTTTTAATTTCCACGTCTAATTATCAGAAACTTGAGGTTCTAACTGGAGGTTTTCTGCTAGGTTAATTGCAGGTTGTTAAACTGTTACCATTGTGTTCAGGTTTTCTTATTCTGAGCACACCCACTGGGTGATTTTACAGAAAGTGACAGTAAATGTAGTACTCCGTGAAACTTGAATGAGCACAGTCCTTGACCTAGTCATGCAGGATAAACAGCAGGCAAGTTTTTTGGTACATGCTTTTTGAGCACCTGCTTCTATTTGGGCGACATGGTGAATTGCCCTATTGGTAATAAGCTACTACTATGCATAAAACAATGTGTTGTGGTGGATTCAAGCTCAGGTGAATTGCTGTATGGTAAATAGCATTGGGTTTGTGGCGACCCCAAATGATAGCACCCAAAGGACAGGAAGTGAATTTAATGGAAATAGGGTGACCATACACCCTCTTTTTCTGGATAAATCCTTTTTTTTTGGATGTAAGAAATGCTTTTAACTAGGGTCACCAACAAATAGATTATAGCCTGCTGTTTTGTTTTGCATTGATTTAACCTTTCTTTAACTTTTTTTTTAAATGACAATGACTCAGATCATTTGCATTTGAAGTGCAAATGAGACTGCAGAGACATTCTAGAAAACAAATCAACATTTTTGTAGTGTCAGTGTCCGAGATAGGTGCCAGTTTATCAAAACATGAACTATGTTGTGAGTGCAGGTAAAATAGACGGTGCTGTGCTGCAGTGCTTTCACATTTCACACGACAAAGCATCAAACAAGCTGCAGATCAGTGGGCTGGACAACCGCCTTGTTAAAAGGATTTCCCTCATTCTGTAACAGCATGGACTTTACAACAAACTTTCAAACCAGACTAGGTCTGGCTAGCTCATGCTGCCATCTTATGAAGTGTCTTGTCTTTTAAAAACAAAGTGTGTGTGTGTGTGTGTGTGTGTGTGTGTGTGTGTGTGTGTGTGTGTGTGTGTGTGTGTGTGTGTGTGTG
>JAOUQU010079484.1:0-16334 GCA_028566735.1 Ammoglanis amapaensis
ACACACACACACACACACACACACACACACACACACACACACACACACACACACACACACACACACACACACGATGACGCCCAGATGTTGGCATATAGTCGTTCACTGAGCATTAACAGAGATATTGTGGCAAGTGGGAAACAAGAGCTGGCCATATAGCCTGAAGATGGTGCCATTTCATTTTGGCTACAAAATGCAACCCGGAGGGGGTCGTTGAGGAACGCTGTGCTTGATTCGAAAAGAACACCGTCGTTATTGATAACTGTGCATTGCCCCCATGCTAAAGCTGACTAGCCTGTAAATAATTCAATGGCATCGAGAGCACAGATGATGAACAGCTTTTCTGCTGGAACAGTTTCTGCAAGACGTAGTCACACAGCATCGCAGCCCATCGCCTGGCAGATAAATACCTTGGATATATGTTTGTCTATTTCATTCTGATAATAAATAAGAATTCTGTCCAAATAAGAAAAAAGGAAACAACCCTGCTGCTGGTCATTTATCCACTGGAAAAAAAAACAGGAAGCAGGAGAGTGCAAGGAGGCGGCGTTGCTGTATTAACCTTTACTGTAATTGTGCAGCTCATCTGTGCATCACGCTGGCACAAGTCAGGCAATTCCAGAACATTACAAATGCTGCCAGTCGATGCCCACCAGAGTTTGGTTAGCTTCTTGAGCATGGCCGATCTCCTCTGTGATGCTGTGCTGGCGCCACAGCTTCTGAATCTTCTTGAAGCGCTCATGGCAGAGGTGCAGTGGATTCCCTCGTCTGATAAACAAAAGACATAAATGAATGACCACCTCATTAAGTTCTTGGTTTCTGGGGTTTATCTGATTTTAACATCGTGTTTTACATTTCAGTTACATGGCAGGACACGACAGGAATTGGTTACTCATAACGCAAGGTCCATCGGCTCCAGGTCATATCTTCATTTCATACGGATGTTTTTGGAATGTGGGAGAAAACTGGAACTAATCAAAGTAAACACAAACAGATACGAGAAAAACGTCTACACGCAGACCGCCCCGCTTGGGGAATTAATCCCAAAACCTTCTTGCTGCGAGTCAACAGTGCTGCCCACCCTCCCATGTGATTGTAATCGTTTGTTTAAATTGTTATTTGGATTTAACACCATGTTTACACTTTTGCTTACACTAATGACAGAGACACGGTATTTACTCAATACACAAAGTAATATTGAACACATTTATGAGCTATTTTTGAATCTCTAAATAACCTGCCAATGTTTTGTTGGACTGAGGAAAGAAACCAGAGCCACACAGACATTGCAATAGCTGATAAACTCGACACTAAATGGACCCAACTATCCCCCTGTAGACCAATGCACCAGCGCCAACCTCCAGTAAAACGAAGAAACTCTTGCTGATCGTCTTATATTAAAGACCCTAATGTCATTCAGAAGACACCAGCTAAGCTAATCTCCCTTTAGCTTGTTTGTTCAATCTTGAGATATAATGTTAGCCGCTTTACCTGAGCCCTTGATCAGTTTCTCCATAGTCATCGAGGTATGGAGGAGCATAGAAACAGCCCTTAGTCTTTCCGGCCAGAAACAGAACCTGACACTCTCTCACCCTACAAAAGAAAGTTAAAGGTATTTTTATGCAGTTGTAAAAAGAATTTAAATCCCTCACTTTACTATATAGCAAACAATATAGAAAAAATAAATATAGGCAAGTCATAATACAAGATTTATAAAAAATGTACTATCAATACCAAAACAAATCTGATGTTCTTACACATCATGTGAAATAATTTAATTAAAAACAAAACTCAGAGTTGTTTTTAATGGAATACTAAACAAACAATTTTTTTTTTACTATTAACGGGTGTGTTAGATTAATTGTATTCAGTAAATTCCATTTTAAAAATGAAAGGAGTACATATACTGTTTAAAATTAGTTTTTTCGTGTGTGTGTGTTATTATTTCCCACCGACTCGGATTTAAAATTTTGCTGCGTTTTAATGCATTGTGCAACTCTAATACTGACTACTTGAAGTAAAACATCAAGCTCTCCCGACAGACACCATGACCACACACCCCACCCCCAGCACCAGGACTGCTAACGTTTCATAAGCAAATTCCGTAAGTGTTAAAAAGCACCCACCTTCTTCAAAGATTGAATCCTTTCATGTTTACTAAACTTACAATTAAAAGTCTCGGTTACTTGAATCAATGTACTGAGGAAATCAGTTCAGAATATACTAGGATTGAATTTTATCCAATTTTAATTCACGATACTGATTGTGCAGCATGCCAGAATTTTGCGTATTTTAAAATTTAGGTTGACTAAATATTTCAACAAAAACAAAGTAAAAGCATTTTATGGACTCTGTGTAACTGTAATTGCCAATTAAAGGTGAAATAAAGATAAAAACCACACACAAACCCTTGACTATTTCTTGTTTTGCATTTTGATCAGCCCATTGTTGCTGAGAACAGAAACCTAATGAAACGTTTTCTATAGTATTAGCAGTAATAGGTACAGATTTACAATTGCATTCTTTTGTCAAATCTTTTGAAAGCACAACTATAAAGAATGATCTAACCTGAGAAAAATACCGACGGCTGCTCCACAGACAAACGTGTGTGCTGTACAGGCACCTACATCATCTCCTTCCAGATCGGTTTGGCAGCAATAGCTCTGAGAGCACAGCATTGTGCCACACACCAAGCACAGTGTCGGCGCACGAGACTTATCGCCGCCCGACTTCGGACAGCTACAAAACGTGCAATTATTTAATAGATACATAGTTTTATTAAAACTGAATAAAAGGGAATTTGGGATGGATGAATAGTGTTGCTGAAATAACTCACGTGAAGGTGGAAGCTTGGTTAATTAGAGCGCTGTAGTCCTCTGGCAGATCGATCAGCTTATTAGATTCTCTAGGGAAACTACACAAGAAAATAAAGGGTGTTTCAACGATACATCTTGCTGTTCTCGATACATACTACTAAAATGGGACCACAGACAGAAACAGATCCAGTGACGGAAAAACTCAAACCTGAGACAAATATTTCAAGCTGTAATATAAATTAAAGAAAACCAATGAATCTAAGATCACTACACCATATTATTGCCCAGTCTGTAAAGCAACTAGAAGTGCCAGCAGTGGCTCAACAAGGTCCTGATTCGTTTTTATATGTATGTGCAACCATGCTCACTGCGGTGCATCCCACAGCAGCTAGCAGATCTATATACCCAGTGATCAAATTGGTCCTTGATTAGCCTTCACCTAGTATACCCACTGTGGGTACATGTCATGATGGGGCAGCCATATCCAAGTGATCAGAGTACTGAGGTTGTGATGGGAGGGCTGACAGTTCGACTGCGAGAGTCAACACGTCACGACGAAAGAATGACTCGGCACTGCTGCCCCTTATTATGTTATTATTAGTGTTCACTAGCGTGTGTAAAATGTGAAGGAATATTTCCAAAGTATCTAAAAGCACAGTGTTGATAAAAAGACCACTCCACAGTGGTCATAATAATGTAATGACATTCTAGAACCCCCTTATTATTATTTTATTTCCACTTAAATTATTAATTATTTCCACTTAAATAGTAATGTAGTGCAGCACGATTAAACACATTATTTAGATAAAGTCTCATTAATATAGGAGAAATTTTGGAGTTTCCTTCAGCATATAAGTTGTATAGCGCCCTTTACAGCTAAACAAAGTTAAAAAACCAAAAGCATTTATGCTACACATACTGCGAAAAAAAATGTACCATGAGTATTTGAATACTTTCTGCATTTGATAAAAATGTAAGACACTGGAATCTACCGCAGACCTTATAAGGGTTTCTCGAGACTGAAGACAATGGCGCATGCTTGAGTGAGAGCACCACCTGCAGAAAAAAAACACAGCAGCTCGAGTCAAACTGGCAACAAAAAGCTGATCTGAGCATTTATAAAGCTCTTATTACTTAGGTCTTACCTCTGAACCAGAGGCTCTACAACATCTAAGTGATTATAATAGAGCTGGGTGAGATTAGAAGGTAGAAAGAGATATGAGCACAGTGCTTCCCATTGACCTAAACCAGCAACTACAAGAAGAGAAACACATTAATTATTTCAACTACAGATGTGATACATTTATTAATACGTTGTGTAAATAATGTCTGCAGACCTGAAATATGGCTTACCTTGGAGTTCAGGTGGAGCAGGAACTCCACTAAGATAGTGGAAGAAAAGAGCTGCTCCTCTTAGGAAAGGCAGGATACCTGCCTTCACACATTGCCACAGATGCCAACCCGAGCTAACCTCACGAAGGTTACTAAAACGCCAAAAAAAAAACTCATTGAAATCCTCTCCAGAATGTCAGATCAAAATTGTAAAAATCTTACCGGGCAAAAAGTACCAGGAAAGATTATCAATGTACTCTCACCGGCCTACATGATTCCTTAACGTATTGTAGAGTAGACAAACACTTTCTTCCTCTTCCTGCTCAGCTCCACCACTTTCTTGCTCCATAGTCAGCACCTCTGTGAAAATGATCCAAATAGAAGACATGATAATTCTTTATACAGCAAATGAAACACACTACCTTTTCATTATTAAAACAGGCTACTCTTCTACATGTGTATGTGCCTACCTGGTACAGAGGTTAAAAGGATTTGAACCAGGTGAGCTAGTGTGACCAAGTGGAGTAGATGAAGCTGTGCAGTATCAGTACTCAGCCCTGAAGTGTCTTGGCAGTGCACGGCTGAATAGGACAACGCCAGACTAACCTGGAAAAATAAAAAAAAATAAACAATGCGATATAAATGAAAATGAATTAATAATAATGGCAATAATATCTTCTTTGGCACGTAAGAGATATATTCGAAAGGTAGTGAGCTGACTCGCCTGCACCACAATAAATCATCAAGGTCATATCGAAAGTTCACTACTTGCTACTTATTTAAAAAACATTGAAAACATCATGCCACCGCCATATGCATAGAGTGAATATTTTCAACTGTGAACACTGCATTGCTTTGATGGATATTTTGCTGCCCCTTGTGGTCTGTCACATGTTGGATGACACAAAGCCTGTGTTCAGTTGTGAAATTAGTTTTATTTCTAATCTATTCCAATAAAGGGCCAGCTATCTCATTTAGATCCTGACAACTCACCAGTAAGTGAAACATATCCACATCAAGAATGCACGGTGAATTTTCCACTTGGGAGTCAGGAACTATGGCTGTAAAGTACACAGACACAATCAGTAATGACCACAATTATACACAGCACATTTACATACAAAACGTCCAAGTGACATCCATGAGTAAATAAACATCTTAGCATTAAATGGAATGTGAGAGGAACCTGTTCTCAAACCAGTTTAATCAAAAAAACTTCTTGTACGACTACGCAAATAATTTGCAACCTGTATAAACAAAACTATTTATATGTAGGATGGGGTAAGTACCGGCTAACAGTCGAATGAAGTGACTCTGTACAGATGAGAGAGTAGAGACGGTCCAGCATGCAGAGGCAAAACGAGTCAAGAAACGTAAACAGTCGTCCTACAAAACAAATTCAGCACAGTAAGCTCATGAATTACAGATTTAATAAAGCATCATTTAAAGCATAAACAAATGTTGTTACCTGTCTGCAAGGTAAACTTCCGAATAAAGGCTTCTCCTCATCCACCAGCAATCGTTCTGAAAAAAAAAAAGCGTTCTCTTTAAGATGATTCATTCAAAACACTGCCGTGTGCTCGGTTGTAAGAAAAAGTATTCTGAATATGCAGTGTCCTGGTGTTTAAAATGTTTTTTTTATGAGCCAACATTTACAAAAACCTTTCTTGCTCATCAGTAAAACTGGAGAGTACCACTCTCCGAACACTCCAAAACCCTCAGAAACTCAATGCCTTTCCCAGACCCAATTGCATAATACCAAAAGTTTTTGTCGAAGGAAAAACAACCATATATTAAACATCATTAACCCTTTCACTCCCAGCATTTCCCCCCATAATCATACAGTGTTAAAAAAATTCTAACATTCTTTACTACTTCTGCGAACTGTTCGGTTCAGTAACGCCTCCTTTCACAAAGGTAAACAACGCGCTTCCGGGTTCCGGCTAAAACATCGCCCATGCTTAGAAATCAATAGCGGGTTCTCCCGCGCTTGGTTTTGTGGTGCGAATCATGGTGCGATTGGGAGTCAAAAGGTTAACAAAGCTTTATAAACCGGAAGCCTTTACAGATTAATACAATGAAGAACAACAAAATGACAAGATGTATTGCTGTATTGCTCAAAAGCAAGACACTAATCTCTGATTAACCCAAAGACAAAATTAGGAAATCAAATTAATGAATAGAAAAAGAATGGCTATATAATATGGAATGAAGAAAGATGGTTGGATGTTCCGTTTTGAGGATCCTGTGCATGCTGCAGTGTTCTGCACACACCCATTTCTCAAACATGTACATATAGCAGAAATGTGTGTAAACTAACCTATGGACTGAATGGTATAGGCACAGCTGCCCCAGCACATAACAGGCACGCGGAGGTCCTGCTCATTAGGATGCACCTTAAGTCCAACTTTATAAGTGGCTGTCCCAAACGTTGTCAGCATCTCCTTTATGGTGCTTGAGTAATGATGACTGCCAAAACACATTACAAAGTTAAAAATCTAACAGTCATAGATTAGGAGCAACAATAAAAATGCCTGTGTGCTTACACTGGAATGTGGTCCAGTCTGAAACCATCTGGGGGAGGATAGTCTTCTACGGTTTCTGCCTCATCAGCATCTGAAACACAAGCCAAAAGATAATATGTATATGTCATCACATATAAATTGTATGTTGTGTCTATGCCATGCTACGAGAGTTTTTGTCTCGGTAAAGTCACTTTAGTTAATTTCAAATCTGAAAAGATATTCCATTTTTTTCCCATTTAACAAGCGTAAAGATACAATGTAGATTTAAATTTGAATTGCAACTATTAAATATTTGGATTTATTTAAACACATCACCACAAAACATGACACCACTTAGCTAACAAATAAACCTGTTATTTAAATTTTTTATACAACTGGGCTATAATTTATTTATCTGTCAGACATGGTGAATCGGAATATTAAGAAAATGAAACCAAAACGTGAAGCAAAAACATTTACTGAAATTCTTGGGACACCAGAAAACTACAGTCCATATCAGGCTTATTGTATCTGTTTATGAGTATTACTGAACATTTCCAGAAGTGTTAGCCTACCAAAATCTTTCCAAAACAGAGAAAGACATATATCTTTCCAAAGATAAATCCAAAAACAGAAGACATTGTATAAAAAAAATAAAAAAATTAAAAAAAAAGCATTGTAAACAGCAGTATGCTGATGGTACTCACGATTTGGTTTTGCTTTTCTTTGAGCAGAATGCAGGGCTTTTACTTGCTGGAAGGTAGAATTCAGCCACTGACCAAGACCTGGTGGTTCACTATTACTGAAAGCACAACCACAAACTACAGATAAGCCATTTAATTTAAACTTCGTGGCACAACAAGGTACCATCTCAAACAACTTCTATCAAAAGCACTTAAGCATCACCTTAATATACATTAAATAAATACATTATATACATTAACAATGGTTTTAGTGACTCACAAAAAGTTTTTCACCCTGCATCGTCCCCCAGCTATTTTGCTTTTGTGAAATCTGGGGTTGAATTAGCATCCGATCCTGACTTGCTCTCCACTGAATATTACATTCATTATTGTGCTGAGGTAACGAGACTACTATGTTACTAAGCAGATATTGAAGATCTATCCGAACGCAGCCATAAAATCTTAGTCGCCTTTGTAAACGGCCGGCGTGCCCAGATCAGACTGAGAATCAACACTGGATTTCAGCAGTAATGGGTTAGACATGAATAGCTGTATTTTTTTTATTGATTATCTTCAGTGTAATAGGCATGAATTTAAAGCTCACTAATGGAAATCAATATAATTTCTGATATTAATACAATACAATGCCGTAGTTATTTTCACAGCAACCTCCAGGAATGGTAATCTAATCTAAAAGACGTAAGCCTAAAGTGTCAAACACGACCTTATAATTAGCGCTGCTTGACAAGTGAAACTAGAAAAAAAACCCAGCTTATAGTATGTGTTTACCTGCAGGAAGAATCGCTGAGTGGCAATAGAGGAATGACTGTGTTACTGAGACACTCACAGAGTGGACATAAGTACTCCCCATTTTCTACATCATAACTAGTGTGCACACGAAGCCTCTGCTGTCTGCGCTGCTCTTTAGCCTGCACAGCCTCAAAATACCTGCAGAGGGAGACAGCAGATCAATCACTCAGAAGGTAAAGCATAAGCAGACAAGCTTCAGTTAAAATCCTCATTTCTATTCTGAATTAACAATCGACTGACCTCTGCCAGCAGTGAGAATGCATGATGTGCCCACAACTACCAGTGTGGGTGCCGAACGACAGGTCAGGGTGCATAAAGAGAGGATCGTGGCTCTCTGAAAATCAAATGACAGCTTCATGCAAACATTCCTGTTTTGGTACCAGATTGAATCACGGCTTTTGATGTGGCTCCACACTTACCGGGGTTGTGAGGGGGTCGCTTGCGGTTTTTGGACATGACTGTGGAGCGCTGGACGAAAGCGGCGAGCACCATGGCTCTGCTCTCGGGTCTGATCTCTTGCTCCTCCTGACACAGGATGCAGGTCACCACCTGCCTTCGATCGCCTTTGCCAGCACGCCAACGGCGAGGCCCCACACACACTAGAGCGCTGTCCGGAGAGCTAGGGCTGCAGAGACAACAACAGGGAAAAGATTACAAGGCGATCAGGAACAGTATTCAATTGTCAGCAAAATTAAAAAACAGGAGATTATTTAATAGTTAAATCGATTTACAAGGAAGCCCACAAAGTTGCTGTTCAGAGTTTAAAGCCACACATAGGTTGCAGATTTTTTGGAGATCCTAAAAAGCCAGAAATCTCACAGAAAAGATGAAAAACTGCAAAGGAAAAAAGATAGTTAATCTTCACATCTATCATTATTATTAATTTCTCCTTTCCATATCATAAAAGTGTGCAGGTCGTTATCTTCCTCGTCATTCCTTCAAATGTATTCATTAGTAGCCAGACTTTTTTATTAAAACTCTGTATTATACTATATTAAATGTACTATAGTATTCTATGTACTATATTAATTTCTGCGCTACTCAGAAGAAAGAAGTAGGGCTGGGCGATGTGTTCAAGACTCAAAGTACAACACAATATTAAATCCCTAATAAAATATAATGTTTTCCTGTTTACCTGTGCTCAGCTGACGTAGGGGCGGAGGCATCAAGCTCTTCTAAGCTTTGCTGAAACAGCTCCTTGTTCTCGTTGATGAAGTGTTTCTGCATCTCAGACATCTGAGCCATGATTTTCTCCCTGCGCAGTCTGGCCATCTCTGCCTTCCTCTTCCTTTCGGCCTTATCTTTATCCCGTCCAGTCTGCCGCATGGTATATCAAGTTAAGCATCTATAAATGTATCGTTTACGTTTGTGGCATCTAGATAACTTGGTAAGAAAGCTGAATACAGACCTCCTCCTGACTGTGTCCTGATCCTTCAGACGATGGTGCAGCAGCTGTACGCTCACGCATGGTTTTGATACTGGTCACCATCTATACAGCCACGAGGACAAAGTGAAGATGAAAATGTATAGGGCTCGACCATTTAGCCAGATGTTATTTCAACCATTGTTTTAGGAAATATTCGTACACAAATCATGAGGGTTTTTTTTTTGTGGGGGGAAGCTCCTCCGCTTATTAAGAACCACAGAATAGCATCCCAACTTGAAATTGTCAAATATCCTCGTTAAGGTCCGTGCTGAAAGCATTCTACTCGAACTTAACTACATTTTTCTAAATAAATCAAGATAGCATCATATGCAAAAAGCAAATAGTTCAGTGAGAGAATGCTTCTTCTCAAGTGCAGAACCAACAGACTGAAAAACTCTTTTGTCCCTCATGCCATCATACTGTACAACTCCTCAGTTGGGGGGAGGAGGGGTAACAGGGTGGAAAATGGGTTGAATAACAGTTAACTGGATTATCACATAAGCACAATACTTTCTCCTATTAATATATTTATGCACATTGTACTTTTTATATATGCTGTAACTCCATAACTCCAAAACACTATGTACAGAGACAGAATAGTTTTTCTTACTTTACTACTTACTTACTTTGTTACTTTTATTCTTACTTATTTAACGTTTTCTTTGAGTCTAATTATGAAGCTACTGGGACCTCAATTTCCCTAAAGGAACCACCCAAAGGGATCAAAAAAGTTCTATCTGTCTATCTATATATCTAAATACTGGATTTACAACCATGCACATGCCATTTTTTATGGCTAGTGTTCCCCCTTGTGATCAGCATCGAGACTGCATCATTGCGATGTGTAGTTAAAAAAATGAAAGGTGAACATTAGAACAAGGAAGTTTACATCGACACAGGGGCTCTGCGTCAAGACGTCATCAATTTGAAGGATAGGTATAAACTGGCTTTAAATTACTAGATCCTTAATTGCAAATAAAGACAAAACATTAATAAAAAATCTACTGATCTTTTGCAAATTCACCTTTTTGGTATAATGAGCCTTTTTGGTATAATTATCACCCGCTGGTATAATGAGACCATGAGCATTTGACTTACCTTGAGGATCCAGCGGATCATGTCCTTGTGCACATCGAGATGAGAGGCACTCTGGAGGGTCTCCAATAGAGCCAGAATACTGGGAGTGTTGTTGGGAGCTTCACCAGGGCCTGTCGGGGGTAGGGGGCATGTAATACCTTGTTTACACAATGGACATATTCACATATTTAGAAATGGCTATAGACCAACTATTAAGGGAAAAAATATTTTGGCAAGATTGTAGCTTACTATAGTTTCTTTTGTACTTTTTGTAAATATTTTTGACAAACAACGACTTGGTTAGCTTTACTTTCACATGCGTGTGTAAAATGTGTGTCCAATCGTTTTTCGAGTTCAAGTCATTTGAAATGCACCAGCATAGATTAACTGTTAAAACCTCTACATTTATTAATAATAGAAGAACATAACATACGAGAGATTTTGAGGCTGAAGTTAAATGTGACTTCATTCTCTTCACTGCTGCACTCGAGCTGATGCTGCTCCTCCAGCAGAGCCATACTGATCAGATGGAGAACCTGCAGCAACACGCAAATCATTTAAAACCCACCGCAGATATGTGTGCATGAGATATGTCAAACACCCACCCTCTGCAGCATGGATTCTGACCATTGCCCTCCGCTGGGCTCCACGGCCCACTGAAGCACTGCTCCGAGCATCCCGAGTAACACGTCACACTGGAGGATATTCACCAGGCTGGCAAACAGTGGGCAGAATGGAGGGAGTACTGGTGGTGGCAAAGCTGCAGAATAAACACATGCACACAGATGGATATTATTATTTAATCCGGGACCACCACACCTGGGGTTCAAAGCTAGGGCCTTCGAGCTGTGAGGGCACAGTGCTACCCACTTAGCCAAAATATAACTAATAATAAATAACTGACAACTCAACGATTTATTCACATGCAGTATATTGTGTAGCACAGTGGGTGCAGTGTTTAGCAGTTCAAACATTTTTCAGTTTGAATATAAAAGATAAAATTTACAAGCTCTCTTCGAGTCCGGTCTGTTTCAGGTACTGGCTCGATGATTGTGAAGGAGTGGACAGAGAATTTGCAAATCAACCTACCAGTGTCCTCTCCAGTCTGTCTCCTTAGCTTTCGCTGAGCTTCTTCTGCCTTAAAAAAAAATAAAAGAATATTTTAAGTTGCAAAAAATGCTGGTGTAGAACTGAGATGAGAACTCACTGATGAGAACTCACCTTGGACTGGTCTGCTCTGGAATAATGGTAGAAGTATAAGTTGAACTGCTTGGCACATTCTGCACGGAGTTCATACAGTCCTCTGCCGGTCACTCCTGGTTTCCTGTTTCGATAGAGGGCAGAAATGAACTTAAATGAAATCCAATCAAGTTAGAATGCGAAATCTACTATAAAGAGCCAAAATGAAACTTACTTAAAAGTAGCAACACTATCAATGACAGTCTCCATCCCTGTCTCCTTATTCTCCTGAAATGAATTTAAAAATCCAGACAAGACAAACTGGGGGTAAAATTTTGGGTATAACTATCATGTGACAGAACCTATAAAAAGACTTATTTTAAATTGATGATCAGCTCGTGACTCTGCCCATTACTCCAGCCTACCTCTGCTAGGATAAATACCAACAAAGGTACCTTTTCAGATTTGGAATATTTTTCAGCACTGTGCTTTTATACACTGCAACCCTGGGAGCTGTTAGGGGTTCAGTCCCATGCACAAAGGCACCGCAGTCATGACCGGTCGAATCTTGGAACTGATCAGGCAACCTTCGGATCACAAATCCAGTTCTCTAACTAGTTCCATTTAAGTTGCGGTTTATTTTTAGTGTAGTGATATATAAGGGTTTTCTCTTCTTCTGAGGTAAATGAAGTACTATTGAAAAATGATATACAGATATAACAGCTTTACGTTGCATAAACTAGCATCATACTAAATCATTTGTAAATAAGAGTTCACTTACATTCTCAGGCAAGGCTTTAACTAGTTCACTGTGAGCCATGGGTCGAATACAAAGTTGGTGCATGATCTCTCGCTTCAACTCATCATCGTTCTCCACGTGCCCGATGCCTGGTGTAAAGCGCTCGCCTGAAAGAGACCGAACATTCTGGCAATGCCCATTTCCAAACACCATCTGTTCCTCCAACCTAGTGGGCTTTTGTGCACACTGACACAAACACCTGCACTTTAGCCCTTCAGTCAGTTTCACAATGATTTGCACTCACCTACAACCATGATGATGAGGTGAAGCATCTCCTCTATTAAAGTGCTGTTTTGCTGGACGACATCCTGACACACAAAAAGAGCAGCACAGTGAGAACTGGACACCAAGAGCTATCCTGAGTTTCGGATGGGGGGGTTGATGGATCAACTGACCTTGTTTGCATTTTCTCGGTTGTATCTTTTCCTGCAATCTGCAGAGCTGAAGATATGAAAGAGTTCAAAACGACTCAGGACAATCATCAAGAAGTGGTTCGGGTCCATCATGGAGGCTCCTGCCTGTAACAACGCAAGACAAATTAGCATCAAGATCAAATGATTTACGAGGCACTGTTGTGTTCAACCTAAAGTAGGATTTATATTTCTGCGTTTATCACGTTTATACTAGTGGAAGGAACCAGGTCACATGCTAATCTACAGAAGCATAATTATAGGGTTATTTATAATAACCTTAATTTTAAGAAATAAATTATATTTAAAGCAAAACAGAAATGAAATCTTTCAGGTCTTGCTTCTTTCTCTTCAGCGCGTTGACACGTGATCAAAGGCTTTTTTTACAGGACTGTAGTTAATAGAAACACAACATTTTTAATTTTTAATACAATTTTTATAAATGCGTATTAAACTTGTGTACCATTTGGATAAAAAAGAAAAAGGTTAGTGTCAAGATCGGGTGATCAGGCCTAGTCTTTAAGATCCTTATGTGGCCACTAAAAATGTTACTAGACCAGCCACTTGTTCCAAATATTCTTTTATTTAAAAATGTACTCTGTGGATTGATTCAATTTGATTCAAGTAAAAAATTATCAGACAGGTTCTATTTAAGCGGTGTTTGGATTACCATTGTACAAGCAAAGTCATTTCCCGAAAAAGAAAAGAATTGACACTTGATGAAAACTAGTAAGACATTATTTATAGTAAATATGGAAGCTGTGCCAACCTGAAGAGTCACAAGGTCCTTATCAAACATCTCGAGCCTACACTTCACATTGTGATAGTAGTAGATCTGTGAGAGAGAAAAGGATGGTTAGTGTGCACACGGTTAAATCCCAGTACCACTGCTCACTCATCCCATTGCTCACTTGATTGACTAATGAGAAGCCGTTTCTCCTCCACATCCCAGCATGCACTTGTGCACAGAGAACCAGACACCGAAGTGGATGCTCAATCACCATATGGGGGCTCAGTTCACTCTGTAGAGGATGACACAACATTAGGCACATAGAGAACCTGCTTAAAAGAATGTAGACACACAAGCATGAGCTCAGTCATTGAATTACAAAACCATGAGCACAAGAAGAGCTTCGACTTTCACTTTATAGAGATGAAACCGGCAACATAGTGCGTGTATGAATTTGTGACGTAAATGCATGTGAGGTGAGCATTGATGTTGAGCAAGAACAGATGTTTAAGGCTGGTTTAATAGAACTTTTTTAATTCTTGTAATGTACCATTGTTAAATTATTTAAATAACAACATTCAGACTGCCACATATACAGTCTTACCAGAGGAAGCTGTTCAGGGAATCTGTAAGCTACTTCCGTCTTGCTTAGAAGAGAATGGAGTCCTTAGAAAGACAGAAAAAACACAAATGTAGTGTTAAAATGCAAAATGTAAAAAATCGAATATAACCCCCCCCACAATTGAATAGTCAGTATAGTTCCAACTTATCGATGTATCATACCTGCCAAGAGTCTGGACACAGGCAGGTGGATGCTGACTTTCTCCTGTGAGACGCAGTAGCGGATGGTGTCTACTGAGTGGCCGCACATCTCGAGTGTGATGGGCTGCTCTCCATCGGTAAAACCACTGTGGCAGTGGGTCAGCACTGTTAGGCACTTCTTATAGGCTTCAATCAGGACTCGTTCCTGCAAGAGACAAGTCCAGCAGCTGTTAGCATGAACAGCTACCTCAAGCTAAAGCAACTTTCGAAAACTCTGATGAAACAACCAACAAGTCTGTAGAATCATTTGAAGCATCCAACTAAACCACTTACATGAAGTTTACCAGTATGTTTCCAAATAATACTATTAACACAACTATTTAACACAAACAGGTAGGAATTTTACATAACTGCTACACTGACGATCTGTGCTAACTGTTTGGCCCTAGCTGCCATCAGTCAGCCAATAGAGATGGTAACTACAGCTATAAGGAACTCTACAGCACCCTGTCTGAATAAACAAGTTCATTGATCTTTACACAGTTGAGACTGGTTAAGACGTGATTTACTGCTTCATCACTAAAATACCCACAATGTTCAGATTAAAGACACTAATAGATATTTTATCGAAATATTAGGTACTTCAGCTGCTGCAAGTGCATTTACTTACATCACTAGCACACCATTCCTGTATCATTGATATGATGTGTGTAAGCTTCATCTGCAACGTGAAGGCTGCTTCCCATTCTGGCTCCATCTCAATATGCTGGCCCACCTGTCGTACCACCGGGTCCATACCCTACAGAAAAGAGCATTCCCGAAATTACACGTAGTATAAAAAGAATGATTCCAGATCAAGATTCTTACAAAAACACTTTGGGGTACCTGCATACACTTGAGCAGCTCTAAGAAAGCATCAAAACCTTCTACAAACTTCTCCCTAAGTTTGTCGGACCACTCAGTTGGACGGCTAATCAGCACATATCTGAAAGTAGACCCGAGAGTAAAATTCCACAACACGGATGAAGATTAAATTATAGATTAGATGAATGTTAATTGTGTGTTCTGCTTGTTTACGGTCTTACTTGAGGTCTCCTATGAGGCTCTGCACTCTGCGGAATCGGAAGGCCTGTTGCGCTGTGTATCGTTCGAACTGAAATCGTCCCTGTAGATCTCGGTGCCTCAGGTGATCCACAAAAGTGCGAATTATGGTGTTCATTAGATTCTCCTCCATGATCAACATTCGAGCCTGGGACAGAATAAAGAAAAGCAAATCAGCCAAAAGTTGAAATGCACTTCTGATAAAATACTCTGGGGCATTTTAACTAATAAATAGTATATTATTTATACTATAAAATAATCTCATAATAAATAGTATTGGACTAATCTTTACACAAACCAAATAAAAAAAAAAGATCTGGTCAGAATGCAGTTAAAAGAAGATTCAGTGATTTGTAAGTTCAGTCCCTTGTCTGCATGGGTTTCCCCAGAGCAATCCGGTTTCACCCCACAGCACAGAGACATGAAGTCAGCTTAATTAGAGAAACTGAAATTGTCCTGTGTAGATGTGTCCTCGTGTGTACCCTACAACAGACTGGCGTTCGGTTTATTGATCCAGTGTGTGCTCCCATAACCAAAAATTAGGATCTATATGTGTATGTATACAGTGCCCTCCATAATTATTGGCACCCCTGGTTAAGATGTGTTCTTTAGCTTCTAATAAATTGGTGGTTTTTTTAAATAATATAGGACCACGATGGAAAAAAGAGCAAAATCCAACCTTTATCTCAAGTGCATTTATTCAGT